>WBNM01037736.1:96301-139630 GCA_013399055.1 Ramphastos sulfuratus | reverse complement strand
GGGGGGCGGGATGGAAGCACTTTGTGAGCTGCAAATTGAAAGCATCCTTTTAAATCTCAGCATAAATTCAGCAGCACTTCACCTCCCTCCCACAATCTAAAGAGCAAGAGAAACTATGTCATTCCCTTCCCCTTCTCCCCCCCTCCTCGAGCTATACAAAGAATACTTATTGGGAAGGTGTTACTGAAATATTAGCAAATCAATGCCAGGAGAAGAGCAGACTGAGAGGAGGTCTTCTCAATGCTGGTCAGTTGCTAAAGTGTGGAGGATGGGTCTGGGCTCTTCTCGGTTTTGGCCAGTGATAGGACGAGAGACAATGGATACAAACTAGAACACAGGAGGTTTCACTTGAACCTAAGGATTAGAGAACGCTGGAGCTGGCTACCCAGAGAGGTTGTGAAGTCTTCTTCTCTGGAGACTTTCACAGAATCAGAGATTGGCAGGAGTTAGAAGGTATCTCTGGAGATTATCGAGCCCAACCTCCCTGCCAGAGCAGGATCACTTACAGCAGGTTTCACAGGATGGTCTCCAGGCAGGTTCTGAATGAGTCCAGAGAAGACCACCACCTCTCTGGGCAGCCTGATTCAGTGCTCTACCACCCTCAAAGTAAAGAAGTTCCTCATCATGTTTAGATGGAACTTTCTGTGTTAAAGTTTGTGCCCTTTACTCCTTGTCCTGTCACTGGGCACCACTGAAAAACACCTGGTTCCATCCTTCTGGCACCTACCCTTTAAGTACTGATCAGCATTGATGAGACCCTCCCTCAGTCTTATCTTTTCTAGGCTAAAAATTCCTCAGCCTTTCTTCATCTGACAGAGGTTCAAACCTCAGCTGGATGCGTTCCTGTGCCACCTGATCTAGGTGAACCTGTGCTAGCAGGGTGGTTGCACTAGATGATCTCTAGAGGTCCCTTCCAACCCCCTACTATTCTGTGATTCTGTGAAACAACAGTAAGCTGGAAGAGAAATCTGTGCTGGTAGGCAGAGGAGTTCCAGCAATGACCTGACACAACTGAGTCAGTTCAACCCAGGGATCTGGTTGCTATTGAGAGAA
This sequence comes from Ramphastos sulfuratus, assembly GCA_013399055.1. Taxonomy (NCBI): domain Eukaryota; kingdom Metazoa; phylum Chordata; class Aves; order Piciformes; family Ramphastidae; genus Ramphastos; species Ramphastos sulfuratus. The sequence goes on along the minus strand of WBNM01037736.1, from coordinate 138,577 downwards.
AATATCACTGGCTAAAAGAAAGAAAGACGAAAGCCCTTCAGGAGGATGGAGTTGCACCATCTGTGACACCTGCATTCAGTAATGGGCACAGTGGATAATAGGCAGAGACATTGTAGAGCAAAACATGCGTCATTTACCTTGGGATAAAGAGGTTTAATTTCTGAAAGCCACTCAGCACATCTCCAGGTAAATGGGAGCCAAGGGCATTTGTCACCTGGCAGACTGAGACACGTCACAGGGCTACTCACCCCCCTGTAAATAAATCGTAGCAGGGCTCAGATTTGCACATGGAAATTTCCTGCTTCTCCATGGATTGATGGAGCATGGTGGGTTCCTGCAGGAAAGTGGCTGGACCTGGAGCATCAGTGCAGAGGTGGAAGGTGGCTGGGTCTCCAAAATCACAAGTGCAACCATTTTTTGTCCAAGGGGATGCTGAAAAAAAAATCTGTCTCTCCCAGCCCATCTTGCAGTGCTGTTGTCCAGGTAGTCGAGTGGCAGCTCATCATCATTCCCTATGGAGAGATACAGGCTGGAGCTCACCAGCATCCTCTGCCCCACCACCTTGCCCCAGCAGGAGTCAAGAGGATGGGGCCACACTCTTTTCAGTGGTGCCCAGTGACAGAACAAGGGACAATAGGCACAAACTGGAACCTAGAAGGTTCCATCTGAACACAAGGAGAAACTTCTTTGCTCTGAGGGCGCTGAGGCCCTGCAGCAGGCTGCCCAGAGAGGTTGTGGAGTCTCCTTCCCTGGAGAGATTCCAAACCCACCTGGACATTGTGATCCTTTGCAAGCTGCTGTTGGTGCCCCTACTTTAGCAGGGGAGTTGGACTGGATGAACCCCAGAGGTCCCTTCCAACTCCCAACATTTCATAATTCTGTAATAAGCCTCCCCTTTGTGAAGACCTTGTGTTTTCAGGTGGGGCGAAGCAGAAGCCCTAAAACTGTATCCATTCCCTATAGCATTTTAAACTGAAGCTGAGCTGGCCTGTAGCTCTTGGAGTGAGTTCCACATCTCATTCTTCTTGTTGCTGAAAGAGCTCTGTCTCCCCACCAGTGCTTTGGAATATCAACAAACTTGCACAGAATCCTTTTCTAACACAGCCCAAGCCCTTTCAAACTCTGCATCCAGGAGTGGCTGGCCTGTCCTGACAGTTTCTCTTCTCATTTAGGTGATGACAGCTTCCACCTCACCATGGCCTGGGTAAATTGGCTCTTTTCAAAACCACTCACATTTCCTTGGGTCTAGTCTCAGCTCTGCAGCTCCAGGCTTACCACAGCCCATTTAGCAGCTCCTGCTCAGAGGTCTTTAGCATGCACCAGGACATCGTGTTGGTTTAACACATGGGCTGAGATATGCTGTCCAGTACCTTCTCCATTAACCTCTCCAATGTGGCGAGCCAAAAGCCATCACTTTAAATTGCTGCAGGCCTTGTCCTGCTGTGAAAGCAGCCTGTCCCCTGTGCTTTAGATGTACTCTGACATGCCAATCTCCATTTTTAAGATCCAGGGTGAAAACCCAAGCTCTGCCTGCTGCATCGCACAGCGTTCCGTGGTAGTGGACAGGGATCCTCTCAGTGACTTTAGATGTTGCAGTAATGTGTGTTTCATAAACAAGAGGCATGGACACAGCTAGAGGGAGGCTGTTTCAGGGGGGACGTGGAGAAACTAGAGAAGTGGGCCTGTGTGAACCTCGTGGGGTTCATTCAACAAGACCAAGTGCGAGATCCTGCACTTGTGTCAGAGCAAACCCTGATATTGATCCAGGCTGGGGATGAAGGGCTGGACAGCAGCCTGAGGAGAAGGACTTGGGGGTGCTAGTAGGTGAAAAGCTGAACATGAGCTGGCACTGTGCCCTCCCAACCCAGAGCCAAATGTGTCCTAGGTTGATCCCTAGCAGTGTGGGCAGCAGGTAGACAGAGGATTCTGCTCCTGTCTGCTGAGACCCCACCTGCAGTGCTGGGGCCAACTCTGGAGTCCTCAGCACAGCAGAGACATGGACCTGTTGGAGCAGGGCCACAGCAGTAATGGGAGGGCACTGGAAGCTCTCTGCTGTGAGGCCAGGCTGAGTTGGGTTTGTTCAGCTTAGAAAAGAAAAGGCTTCAGGAAGACCTCCTGGTGGTCTTTCAGGATTTCAAGGGGTCGGTGAGAAAGCTGGAGACAGACATTTGATCAGAACCTGTTGTGACAGGACAAGGGATGATGGTGTGAACTAAAAGAGGGAAATTCAGACTGGAGAGAAGGAAGAGGGTTTTGACACTGATGGTGGTGAGACTCTGTCCCAGGTTTCCCAGAGAGCTGGTAGATGCTCCATCCATGAAACCATTGCAGGTCAGGTTGTTTGTACCTCTGAGCAACCTGCTCCCATTGAAGATATCCTTGCTGACTGCAGGAGTGTTGGACTAGATGATTTCAGGAGGTCCCTTCCAACCCCTACTATTCTGTGGCAAGACTCTGCTTTGTCCCTAGACTCCATCCCTGTCCATTAATTTGATTTAAATGAGGTTAAATAAAACCAGCACAACACATTTCTCTGGACTTCCATCAAATTGCTCCACAAAAGCACCACTTATGGCTCGTACAAATATGTCTTTCCACTCTCCGTGTGAAAGTAATTTATCAACAAGTGGTCCTTGTCCCTGTGCGGTGGAAAGTCTTTGTGAATTATCGCTTTTTTCCAGCAGGCTATGATTTGTACAACGTGTTTCTCTGTTGCAAACGCGCCGTATTTCACTTTTAAATGTTAAGTTGGGGAAGAATGGAAAGGAGGCATGGAGTTTTGAATAAATTTTTTTTTTTTTTTTGAGGGGGAAAGCTATCCATTGTGCAGACCCTCCTTGAAATGAATAGATCTGCATTAAACGTGTTCTTGAACTTGGCGATGGACTTTGATTTAATCCATTGTGGAGGAGATGTTTCCAGTCGAAGTGAAATGCATGGAAGGGGAGAACTGGGTGATATATCCTCCTGTATCGACCTTTGTGTTTGTCAGCCAGCAGCAAGGGTATTGTTCCCCTTCCCTTTTTATCTGGTGTTTAGGATAGTCAGTAACTGGGACACCTTTCAGCATATGAGAGGCAGATTCTTCTGCCTGAAGGTTTTTAATCCTTATCTGCTGAAGAGCTGTTTTCCCCATGCTTCCTTGATGCCCATGCCAGGATACACCCCCTTCCACAGCAGGGACCTGCTCTTTTGCCTGAGCTCAGAGACTGCCATGCACTGAACCCGGATGGCCAGGGCTCCCCAGTTCAAGAGACAGGGAGCTTCTGAAGAAAGTCCAACAGAGACTACAAAGATCCTGAGGGGCCTGGAGCATCTCTCTGAAGAGGAAAAGCTGAGAGACCTGGGGCTGTGGAGTCTGGAGAAGAGCAACCTGAGAGGAGATCTGATCAATGCTTAGCAAGAGAAAGGGATCAGACTCTTTTCAGTGGTACTCAGTGACAGGACAAGGGGCAATGTGCGCTAACTGGAACCCAGGAGGTTCCACCTGAACAGGAAGAACTGTACCTTGAGGGTGCCTGAGCTCTGGACAGGCTGTCCAGAGAGGTTGTGGAGTGTCCTTCTCTGGAGCGATTCCAAACCTTCCTGGGCAACCTGCTGTGGATGACTGCTTTATCGGGGGATTGGACTAAATTAATCTCCAGAAGTCCCTTTTGACAGCCAACCATGCTGGGATTCTGGGATTCTGTGAGCTGGCAAGATGAAGAAACCAGAGCAGGCAACAGCAGTTCCTGGCTGTTCTTGGTCTTCTGTCTCAGTGCTGATGTTAGTTTAATATAGTTACATGGCTGGAGTTGCTGTGATTAGCAGAGCAAATTGCAGCATGTTCTTCAAAATTGCCAATCAATTTGAGCTCAGAATAGACAAAAGTCCCTGCATAATCAACAGCTGATGCCCGAAAAAAGCACTAAATAGTTTGTAAAGTCCGAGCAGGATTCAAGGTCTCTGTATGAAGTGCAGGATCCCCAAGCTCCTGCCTTACACCCCTTTAGGTCCAAATTAACAATAGGTTGTTAAGCCTGAAAGGGAATACGGTGGTGTATGAATTTTGTTCCTTCCCTTGAAAATGGACATGTCTCCTTGGGCTTCCATAGGACATGGAGGTGGCATCCTTCCCACCTCCTTTTATCCCATCACTAGAGCTAGCTATAAAGTTTAGAAGAGAACCTACTTGGCTTCTCCTTTAGATAATAGATGTGCACCCTGATCATCTACTAACTGAGGAATGGAAGCAGTTAGATTTTGTTCAGATCAGGCCAGTAGTGTTGGCAATAACTGTTTGAGCTACAGGGTACAGGTGGCACTGAGCAGTCACTTTGACATAATCATTGAATCATTTAGGTTGGAAAAGACCTTTAAGATCATTGAGTCCAACCATTAACCCACCACTAAGTCATGTGCCTCAGCACATCTACAAGGCTTTGAAATCCCTTCAAAGATGGGGACTCCCCTGCTGCCCTGGGCAGACTTTTCCAGGACTTAACAACCCTTTTGAGGAAGAAGTTGTTCATCATGCCCAGCTTAAACCTCTCCTGGGCTTGAGGTCCATTTCCTCTTGTCTTACTGCTTTTTACTTGGGAGAAGAGACTGTTCCCACCTGGCTCCAACCTCCTTTCAGGGAATTGTAGAAAGCCAGGTCTCCCCTCAGCCTCCAATGGATGACACTGTTCCTGTCTGATGATATTTCTCCTGCCAAGCTGAGCCTGTAAGCTCTGTTTTCCTTTGTGTTTCTCCTTGTGTTGGCAGGGCTCTGGGATGAACACCAGCCATCATTTCGTTAGGCAAACAGAGAGTTCGGCTCAGGCTGTTCAGATTCAGGTTGTTGGTTCAGGTTCAGTGCCTATCCATCACTTACATCCTCTTGAAAATCAGTATGTGCTTCCATTTGGGTGGCTTTTTTAGCCAGGCACTCCTGTGAGTCTGGTCTTCCCTGAAATCTTTGAAAGCATTTGAGGTCTGGGGTGGCATGAGCAGGTGATGGAGGCTGAGTGTTGACAGGAGCAGGAGCAGAGCACATCCAAGAGGGAAGCCTCAAGGTGCAGCCTGTGTGTTGCATTGGCCCAGTACTGTGTTTGTAGTGGCTACTTGGATCTCTGCAGCGATACCAGATATCCTCATGCTCACAATGTTCTTGGAAGAGCTGCATTTCTCCCTCCAAGACCATTTTATTCCAGGTGAGTTTGTTGTTGGCCCCAGCAAGCATGCTGCTGGAGGGCTGTAGTGCTTGATAGCTGAGTGTGTCATGACTGCTTGTCTTTACTCTTGTCTTTACTATGAGGCTGGCAAGACGCTGGAAGGAGTTGCCTGAAGAAGTTGTGGACACCTCATCCCTGGAAGTGTTTAAGAACAGGCTGGAAGAGGCTTTGAGCAACTGGTCTAGGGGAGGTGTCTCTGCCCATGGCAGGGGGACAGAACTAGATCTTTAAGGTTCCTTCCACTTCAAGCCATTCTATGATTCAGTGATTCTTTCAAGAGCAAACCATGCTCCCATCCATGTCAGAATCTGCAGGGAATTCCAGCAGGTTAATTTTTGTGGCAGATGATGAGTTATCCTTGATCTGGTCTTGGTTTTCCAGGGGAGTCAGTATGGAAACATGAATTCATCTTTCTCTGTTCATTTAGTAAGCTGCTTTTGGTTTGGTTTTGACTTTGTTCAGTCTCGTTCTTTATGGTGTGGGGCTCAGAAGTTTATCCAGATGAGATTTTGACTGGTTTAAGATGGTTTTTGAGCTTTACCAAAGAGAAAGGGCTTTTTTTTGCTTTGCTTTTTTTTTTTTTTTTTTTTTTTTTTTTTTTTTTTTTTTTTTTTTTAAATATTACTATTTTTAGCAGTTGCTGTGTTTTCCATCATTGCTACCAATTTAGCTGAGATACTTTGGAAAGGACAATCAAGTGTCCTTGAGAGGCTGGGAACACATCACTGCTGACTTCTGAGCAAGTTTAGAAAAAGATTACTCACTTTTGAAGAAAAAAACCTACAAAACTCATTTGGTGCTTGCAGCCCAGAAGGCCTACCTTATCCTGGGCTGCATCAAAAGCACTGGGACCAGCAGGATGAGGGAGGTGATTCTGCCCCTCTACTCTGCATGGCAAGACCACACCTGGAGCACTGCATCTGGCTCTGTTATCCCCAGCAGAAGAAGGACATAGAACTGTTGGAACAGGTCCAGAGAAGGTTACAAAGATGGTCAGAAGGCTGGAGAACCTCCCCTGTGAGGGTCAGGATGAGAGAGTTGGGCTTGTTCAACCTTGAGAAGAGAAGGCTCCAGGGAGATCTTACAGCAGTCATCCAGTACCTGAAGGGAGCTGCAGAAGAACTGGGGAGGAACTTTTTACAAGGGCTTGTGGAGATAGGATGGTGGGCAATGGCTTTGAGCTGGAAGAGGGAAAATTTTAACTGGAGATCAGGAGGAAATTCTTCACAGTGAGGGTGGTGAGACACTGGAACAGGTTGCCCGGGAAGGTTGTGGATGTCCTCTCCCTGGAGATATTCAAGGCTGGGTTGGATGAGGCCTTGAGCAACCTGGTCTAGTGCAAGGTGTCCATGCCCATGGTAGGGGGATTGGAACCAGATGATCTTGAAGGTCTCTTCTAACTCAAACCATTCTGTGATTCGTTTTGAGGAAAGCAAAGTACTTAGCAGGGTTTTGCATTAGGCAAAGACAAATCATCAGATGCAGATCGTCAAGCAAAGCCACAGCTTCCCTCCCAGTGACATCCTTCCTTGCCTCACCCACGGCGTGAGAGCAGATTTGGCTACAAATTTTTTATTTTTAGTGAGGAATTGATTTCACAGCTGCCCTAAGTGAATAAAGCCATGATGTATTAACTAATGTCAGGCATAGGATGTTTACCTATTTATCTTCTCTGCAGCATTGCCTGTAGTATTTTTTTTCTCCTGTTTTCCAAGACTCGTTAATGTGGTGAACATAACTGAGGTCTTCCTAACAAAACAATTGCAGCCATGTGGCTCAATATGCAGAGTAGCCCCTCCAGCAAAAGCTGTTAAGTGCCTTTGTTCAGGACTTTGGGGTTTAATTCCAGTGATGTTCACATGGGAGAAGGAACTGGGAAACATGCTGACTTCCTGTGGGCTTTGAAAGGGTTAACAAAAAGGCAGTGGAATGCTGAGTTATATCAAAAAGGTCATCACAGCTCTGCTCCGTGCTAGTGAGGCCACAGCCAGAACACTCTGTTCAGTTTAGAATCATAGAAGTGTTTTGGTTGGAAAAGACCTCTAAGATCATCGAATACAACCTTCAACCTAAGACCACCAGGGCCACCAAACCATGTCCCGAAGTGCCATATTCACACATTTCTTGAAAACCTCCAGGGGTTGTGACTCTACCTGCTCACTGAGTAGCCTGTTCCAATGCCTGACCGTTCTTATGCAAAATAATTTTTTCCTCATGTATAGATACATATTTTTTTGTTCCTTGTGAGAAGAAACCAACCCCCACCTGGCTCAAATCTCTTTTCAGGGAGTTGCAGAGAAGCAGAAGGTCTTCTCTTAGCCTGTTTTCCAGGCAGAACAAGCCCAGTTCCCTCAGCTGCTCCTCACCAGCCCTGTTCTCCAGACCTTTCACCAGCTTCTTTGCCCTTCTCTGGACCAACTCCAGCTCCTCAGTGTCTTCTTGGAGTGAGGGGCCCAAAACTGGCCCCAGTATTTGAGGTGTGGTCTTACCAGTGCATAGTACAGGGGGAAGAGAGCTGCCCTGGTCCTGCTGGACCCCCATAACCCAGCATCAGGATCATTGGGGTTCTCCAGTGTGGTTAGCTGCGTGGTTATTAATGCAGGAGGAACGTTTTGGGAGTCCCAGGCTGGTTGATTGGTGTAGTGAGGTTTGAATTCTGCAGTGAATATGACTAATAATCCATGACCTGGCTGTGATTATAGATGAAAGAAAGCTGATGAAGAGACCCTGCAGTGGTACAGAAAGGAATTAGACATTGTCTGAAGCCAGGGCAGTGCCGGAGCATTTGGATTTCACATCTGAGAGTCACGGGTGAATAATTCAGCACTTGAAAATATGCTTCAGCCACAGTGTGACATCTCCACATCTTCTTTCAGTGATATCCAAGACTTTAACTAAACATCATTTCCCAGGGAGCTGGGGCAGCTGTCCAGATATTTTTCCTCTTAAATATCAGCATTCCAGATTGTCACCTGGATACGGATGGGGATTTGGGCTGATATCTTAGGAGCTGCAGCCTCTCTTAATGCAGGATTTTGCCACCAGGAATCCCCTTCAGCATTTGGCGGATCCCAAAATCTTTCCAAGAGAAAATGAAGAGATGTGATTTTATATTTAACTGACATTTTCATCTAATGGGGTGAACTGCTGAGGCAAGTGGAGTCAGGGATGGGGCTGGTTGGGAATTTTAAATAAAATAAGCAGTTCTCAAAGGCAAATGTTGGCAGATTTATTAAATGTGAGCAGGAAAATGGTGCAGATGTAGAACGCATGTAAATGGACTTGGAAAATGGCCTGACTTTGGTCAGACATTGGAGTACGTTGCCCAGGGAGGTGGTAGGGTCACTGTCCCTGGAGGTGTTCAAAAAAGCATGTGGCTGTGGCACTTTGGGACATGGTTTAGTGGCCATGGTGGTGCTGGGTTGACAGTTGGAATCCATGATCTTGAGGTCTGTTCCAACCGAGACGATGCTATGATTCTATAAATGCAGGAGCCCTCTAAAGCAAACCAGCTGCTGTATTTTAAAGCTAAATTGTGTTTTAAATCTAAGTATTAGAGCACTGAAGTGCAATTAAATCTCTGCAAGGTATAACCATCCAGAAGGGTAAGTGTTAAGGTGTTCATACGCCCTTAACTCCGCTTCCTCCAGTGTATACATTAGAATAAGTCCTTAAATAAATGATCACATATTATCCCTCAAATAATTCATCCTTTTTTCCTGAATTATTAGCTAAAAATGGATGGTAGCTTATAATTGTCATCAATTCAAACTCCTTCTCAGGCCTAATAAGTTCTTTTCTCAGTGTGATAAGTGTTTTGATCATTTGCTTTTCCTCCCTACCTTTATTCCCTTTCCAGCCAAACGTGTTGGCTCCTTTAGATGCACATCACGGGATAAGAGCATGAAACCATTTTACCCGTAAAATTTGGTGGTCCAACTGTGTCAGCTATAGGAAGCTACTCACTCTGTCATGAAAATATGTGTAAGGCAGTAGGTACTCTGTAGATTCTCTTAAGTGTAAGTCACTTTTAGATGCACCTTGCCTGGCAGACCCAATATACCCAATACCCTGAGAGAAAAATGATGATGGTGGTGATGATGTATGTAAGAGCTGCTCCCCAGTTGTGTAATTAAAGGTTTTGAAAGCAAAAGGAAATGAACAGAAGTAACTTTGTCTTTCTGCTCTGGAGCTAAAAGCACAGGCTTTCCCTCCTCGGCACAAGGAATTGCGTTGAGCTGAAGCTTTAAAAAGGAAATCATATGGAAGAGCCCATCTGCTATCAGTAGCATCACTTATCCCTATATAAAACAGAAACATCCTGATAAAACTGCAAGTTGTTCATGAATATTTGAAGCATCTGGCTAGGAACTTGGATTTGGTAGCTATGGGATTTTTGCCTTCCACATCCATGAGGAATGTCACCCATTTCTGGAGGGTGATCTCTCACCTCTGAATGATCAGAGGACTGGGAGACCTGGCATATGAAGAAGGGCTGAGAGAACTGTTTGTTCAGCCTTGAGAAGAGAAGGCTTAGGGGAGACCTCATAACCATGCACAAAGTACATAATAGGGGGCTACCAGGAGGATGGAGGCTTCCTTTTTGCAAGGAGTCAGATGGAAAAGACAAAGGGCAATGGGAATAAGTTACTCCTGGGGAGATTCTGATTGGACTCCAGATGAAAATGTTTCCCATGAGAACAGTTAGACATTGGAATCATCCCCCAAGGGAAGCAGTGGATTCTCCCACATTAGTCAGTGTTAAGACTCAGCGTGACAGGGTGCTGGGCCAGCTCGTTTCAACTACACTATCTACTAGAAAGGTTGGACCAGATGGTCCTTGAGGTCCCTTCCAACCTGGCTTTCTATGATTCTGTGATTCTTTCATAGAATCACAGAATCCTGCCATGGTGGGGGTTGGAAGAGACCTCTGGGGATCATCCAGTCCAATCCACCTGCTAAGGGTGGCTCAGCCACAGCAGCTTCCCCACGATCACAAAGTCCAGGTGGCTTTGGACTCTCTCTAGAGAAGGAGACTCCATAACCCCTCTGGGCAGCCTGCTCCAAGACTCTGGCACCCTCACACCAAAGAATTTTCTCCTCCTGTTCTTTTGCCTACTTTCTAACAATCTGCTTTCCTTAGTTTCTCAAAACCAGCCTGTTAGCAGTTTATCCTTGAAGCAGCACCAATACAGGAGGAATGAGCCCTGCCTTCCATTGCTCCTGCTTAATTTCTTCCTGTCCCTAAGCCAAGCACTCATTTGTTTGTTTTTCCTGCCTGTGCTTTTATGAAAATTATGTGTACTTTAGAAATTAACACTTTTTATTCAGAGTCCATGCTAGCTAATTGCTAATAAGAGACAAATGAGCTTTGCTAAGATTTCTCTTTTTTTTTTCTTATAAAATTTCTAATTTGAAGATATTAGAAAAGAGAAATATTTACCCCGCTAGGGTTATGGCAAATATCCTGATGAGCTTTCACATCTTCCTCCAGCACCAGCTGGCTTAATTACCCTCCTTAGCCCAAACTTTAATATATTACCAATTTGTGGAGAAAAAAAAAAATCTTCTCTTTTTCACCTTTTTTTAAAACCTGGTGCTTAACAGGGAGAAGAGGATATTTCTGAGAGGGAGCTTTAAGAAGTCGTGAAGTTCAGGACTGTCTTTTCTTCGCCGTATCTCTATGAAATCACCAAATCCCAGCATGGTGAGGGTTGGAAGGTAGTCCAACCATTCAACCTCTCTGCTAAAGCAGGGACACCCACAGCAGCTTGCCCAGGATCACAATGTCTAGGTGGGTTTGGTATCTCTCCAGAGAAGGAAACCCCACAACATGTCTGGGGACAAGAAAGAGTTTTTTTCCTCCTGTTCTGATGGAACCTCCTGGGTTCCAGTTTGTGCCTATTGCCCCTTGTCCTGTCACTGGACACCACTGGGAAGAGTCTGGCCCCTTTCAATTCAGTCTGGCTCCTTTTTTTCCATTCAGCTTAGTTTTAGGCTTTGCTCTGGTATCTTGAACATTATTTCTGTAGCTCTCCTGTAGTGCATTAAGTGCCCTCTTAATTTTATCAGCAATGAATCCTGAGTCATCTGGAGTCACCCAACCAACTTGGACATCGTCTGTCAGCATGATGGCAAACACTCAGCATTGATGTCTATTGATCAAGTGAGTCTATAGGACACAAAGTTAGTACAGCTTGTCACCCATATGCATACTATAGCTCTGTCAGTGCCTTCCATTGGGAGGGAGGATCTCTTCCATGCATAATCTAATTAATCAGAGCCATTAAAACATTTTAGAGCCCTTAAAATCCATCTGTAAACCATCGTGGATCTGCTCACTGATCAGTCTTTGCTAAGTGGCAATGTCTGCTTCCCCCCTCCCTTGGGGGGCCATTTAAGGACTTTCCTGGTTCTGGCTGAGGCAGGGTTTTACCTCTCATACAAGTTAAAATAGACAGCTGGGAGAAGAGATCCCCTTTAAAGTTGTCCAAAAGGGTCTATTTTCTCTCCCAAGTGAAACATCTGTATTCCTTAGTATCTCTTACAAACAGGATTGACAACTTTTTTATCTCCTCTTTGGCTTACCTGGATTTGTTCCAGAGGATAAGTTTATGTGCATTCATACAAGAGACACTTTACCTCTAATTTCCAGTATTGGATTATGTTCTGGGACCATTCTGCCACTTTTTGAGCCCCAGGGTTGGAGGGATCTTAATCCTGGGCTACTCAGGTCTGGCTCCTGTTTTGCTCTTCACTATATTTCTGCTGGTGGTGGTTTGTGGTCTTGATCTGTTAACAAGCCTTGTTAATGAACTGCTCACTCTCCTCATGGCCTTACCAGACTCCCATAACAGTTTATTGATTTGTTCTTTGGTACTCCTGTAGATCTTCATATATATCTTCTGCTGAGAGGCAGCATAGGGCAGATGTGTGCTGTTCCCAAGTATTGGTTATATTTGAGTTCCCATCTACTGAAGTCAGGTCTGCTAGAAAATAATGAGACCCTCATGGAGCTATAGAGAGTGTATCAAGTCCTAAAATACCTGTCTGTGCCATGGAATGATGAGATTAGGATCCTCCTTCTTTCAGATATGTTCATCTTGCTGTTTCATCAAATATCCCCTTTTCCTCCACTCTTGGTGTATCAAGAGCCAAGTTGAGGAAATCCCTAAAATCCTGCTTTCCACTCAGCCCATCCCAGATGAACATAACTTCTGCTTCTCTAAATAAATTAGTAATCCTAATAAGCTGTAAAAAGAAGGATGTTACTCTGGCTGGAGAGCTGCTGCTAATTGTCTTCCGTGGTGACCTTTGGTTAGGGTGGACCAGAAGTCTTCATCCAGCAGCCTGCCTGCTCCAACAGAAAGAATGTATTTAGCTCATACAATTACAAGGCTATCCTGGGGAGCAAGGTGGCAGCTGAACTTGTGACACGTTTCATCACCGATGTTTTTAATAGGCTCGTACTGATGGCTTAATGCTAGGTCTGTCTGTCGTCAGCCGTGGAACCATCTGTCTCTGGATAAGGCTGTTCACCTTCTCTCATAATTGTACAAATGTTCTTACTTGAGGCCATCACATCTAAACCCAAGTTTGTATTCTTTCTCATTTTCAGCACATTAAAGTCCATCCCTCAGCCTGCCAGTGCTTTTCAAAACTACCTGCTTGGTGACACTAATTATTGCTTCATTTCCTCCTCCTTTTATGAAATGAGAGAGAATGACCTAAAAGAAAGCCACCACTACTTCTTAGTAGCCTCCCTCCTTGTTCTTGATAGCCAGGAGTCCCCTTTCTGCTTCTTGGCCCTAAAATCAGGTGTGCTCACTGAAATCCTCAGGAGTCTACCCAAACTCCTCCTCCAAACTCTCCTTGCCCATGTTATTCCCAGGAGAATAGTTTCTTGACCCTATGGTTTAAATTTGTCCCATGTCTGCTGCAAAGGGATATTTAATTCTTTCTTACCTGAGCCGACAACATCCTAGCAGAGCTTTGACAACCATCTTCTGGGGACATGGTGTTGAACTGTGCTCATCCAAATCAGGTGTTCTTTGCTTTTGGACTCAGACCATCCATTTTCCTCCCATTTTCTCAAGCTCTGTTCTCTGCATTAACTCTCAGGCTTTTATTTTCCCCAGGAGGTTCCCACTCTCCTCAGTTACTACCCCATCTGTCCCCTGCACATCCCTAGTGCAATGATCACATAATCCCAGCATGATAGGGTTTGGAAGGGACCTCTGGAGACCATCCAGGCCAACCCCTTGCTAAAACGGGGTCATCCACAGCAGCTTGCCCAGGATCACAAAGTCCAGGTGGGTTTGGAATCTCTCCAGAGAAGGAAATTCCACAACCTCTCTGGACAGCCTGCTCCAGGGCTCAGACACCCTCACAGCAAAGCAGTTTTTCCTCCTGTTCTGATGGAACCTCCTGGGTTCCAGTTTGTGCCCATTGCCCCTTGTCCTGCATCACTGAAGAGAGCATGGCTCCATTCCCTTCCCCCCCTGCCCTTTAGTTTTTGCTGAGCATTGAGCAGATTCCCTCTCAGGCTGCTATTCTCCAGGCTTACCAGCCCCGGGGCTCTCAGCCTTTCCTCCTCAGAGAGATGCTCCAGGCCTCTCAGTATCTTAGTAGTCTCTGTTGGACTCTCTCCAGTAGTTCCCTGTGTCTTTTGAACTGGAGAGCCCAGAATTGGACTCAGTACTCCAGTCATGGCCTCTCTAGGGCAGAGCAGAGGGGGAGTAGCATGTCCCTTGACCTGCTGGTCACACTCTTTTTTACTGAACCCAGGAGGGTGTGATTCTCTTTGCATTTTGGTACTCTGTTTTTTGGGGTTCAGCAGCTCCTTTCCTTCGCACACTTCAGTGTCATGCAGCACCACACCATGTTTCAGACATTTCCTCACGCATTTCAGCTTCTCAAGGATTTTAATTGCTGCCTTTTTACTTTTATGATACACTGCTGTTCTTGAATGTGCTCAGAGAGAAAGCTCCTTCTCTGTTTTACCTGTGCTTTGTCAGGAAGGCTATAATTTCATTCACTTCCTTCCTTTTTCCTTAAAGTTGTTTGTGACAAGTCTTGAAACACTTGTACCTTATGTCCTCCCAGAATAAGGTCAGAAGCTGCCATTGATTTCAGAGTTGGCTCTAAAATACTCTGCTCTTAATGTCGTATCTGGGGGTCTGTTGGAGTTGGGGCTCAGGCTCTGCAGTAATTGTTGCATCTGCTTTCAGCCAAGGAAGAAGTGGAGGCTTGCCATGAATATTAACCAGCCAGCCATCCTTTACACCTTCTGGGAACACACCAGTTCTTAAATGGTTTCTTCTTTTCATCGGTTTTGTGTTCTCCATTTTCTCTGCAAGCTATTTTTTTTAATCAATGTCATTTTTCCCCCTCAAATTTATTCCTAATTGCAGGCTTTTATCTGTATTTATACTAGGTCACTGAACCTGTTCTCAGCTAACATTGGCTCTATCAAATCTTACCCTCATGAAGGGTTTTAAGTGTTTCCCTGATGGAGTTGACTCACAAAGGCCTTCTTTATCAATATCTTTATCAGTGATGTGGATAAAGGGATTGAAAGCAACCTCGGTAAGCTTGCAGATGGCACCAAATTGGGTGCAAGCAGTGATCTGCTCGAGGGTAGGGTGGATCTATAGAGGGATCTGCATGGTCTGAAATGAGTGGTACAAGGTTCAACGAGAACCAAGTGCTGGGTTCTGCACTTGGGTCATAACAATTCAGTGAACACTCCAGGCTTGGGGCAGAGTGACTGGAAACTGCTAGTAGAAAAGGACCTGGGAGTGGTGGTTGACAGCCAGCTGAAGATGCACCAGTGTGTGCCCAGGTGGCAAAGAAGGCCACTGGCATCCTGGTCTGGATCAGGAATAGTGTGGCCAGCAGGACCAAGGCAGGGATTGTCCCCCTGTACTGGGCACTGGTGAGACCATACCTCAAATACTGGGATAACTTTTGGGCCTCACACTCCAAGAAGGATATCGAGGTGCTGGAGTGGGTCCAGAGAAGGGCAACAAGCTGGTGAAGGGTCTAGGAAACAGGTCTGGTGAGGAGCAGCTGAGGGACCTGGGATTGTTCAGTTTGGAGAAAAGGATGCTGAGGAGAGACTTACTTGTCCTCTACAACTCCCTGAAAGGAGGCTGGAGCCAGGTGGGGGTGGCTTCTTCTTCCAAGAAACAAATGACAGGACAATAGGAAACAGCCTCAACTTGCACCAAGAGAGGTTTAGGTTGAACATACGGAAAAATTTCTTCCCCCAAAGAAGTTGTCAAGGCCTGGCCCAGACTTCCCAAGGCAGTGGTGGAGTCCCCATCGTTGGAGGAATTGAAAAGCTCTGTAGATGCGGTGCTGAGGCACATGGTTTAGTGGTCACCTGGTAGTGCTGGGTTAACAGTTGGACTCAATGATCTTAAAGCTCTCTACCAACCAAAATTATTCTGAATGTGTATTTTTTTCTTCACTTGGCCTTTTCCCTCATGTGCCCACCCTCATCAATAGGATCAAATGGAATCCCTGAAATAAAGCATTTGGGAATTTCAGAATCTAGCAGGAAAATAACATCCTTCACGTGAGTGAACAGTCAGCCTGGCATCACTGCACCAGCTCTTGGCACATGGAGTGTTCTTGATATACTGAAGATCAAGCTTTCTTCATGGGAAGGTCTGTGTCCTGTGCTCTGCCCAGGTTTTGTCAGGGCTTAAAATAAAAAAAAAAAAAACAACAAACCCAAACCCAGACAGGAAAAGCACATGGAAATTTTGCTCTTCTGAGGTCCTGCTGCCTGCTCAGTGCAGCAGGAGATGTGTGGTGTGATGGCCTCGCTTTAGAGATAGCTGTGGGCTCAGGGCTGCAGTCTTGTGGGGTGAGAGAAGAGGGTCTGGCTCTTTGAGAGCACTGTTGTGTTTCTGTTCATAGCTGAGTCCTCGCAGATGCCCCTGAACTCTGTTTTATGCTTCTGCAGAGGAGTTAATGAAGTCCTGCAAGGGCAGGAGCCGGCGTTGTTAGGAAGAGCACTCACGGCATGTTCAGCATCCTTCCTACCATGGATAGACCTGAATTCTTTCCTACTATTACTCCTCTGAATGTAAATATCTCAGAGACATTTACATGGTATTTCTTTTTAAGTATATAATGTTTTCATTCAAAAGTATCATAATTCTTAAAAGACCTGTCAGAGGCTCTGACATGTAATTAATTTCTCTAAAGCTCTATTTTCTGAGAGCTACAACCTCACCCAGAGAACACCTGCGCTTATTCATAACTCTGCAGGGGAAAAAAAAAAAAAAGCCACATCTTCTTCTTCCCTTTCTTCCCCCACTTCTCCATAAAAAAGATTTTCCTTCACTTTGGATACTCCCTCTCCATCAGCCCGCGTGCTCTGCAACAAATAAAAGTCCTCGGTACGCACGAGCCGTGTGGAAACAGGAGCTGGCACGCTGGGTGAGGTCTAGTCACCTTTTGTTTCTTCAGCTTTAAGCTAAAACACTCTTGCAACTTCAATTATGGAGCAGTTGTCACTAGCCCATAATCTAGTCCATCTCCTCTAATTCCTGGGTGCGTAGGTGGGCTTTCAGTCAGTCTAGGAGGCTCTTTATTTTTACCTTGTAGGTATTTTTTTCTCCTCTGTTTGGGAGGAGTCTACAAAGTTTCAACAATGTGATGCTGCTGTGCAGGAACTATGAAGGAGGAGATGTTACTTAAAGGGGTCAGTCAAAAGATGGGGACAATCTTTTGAGCAGGGCCTGTTGTGACAGGACAAAGGGTGATGGTTTGAAATAAATCATGGAGATTTAGACTGGAGAGAAGGAAGAAACTGTTTGCAATGATGTTGGTGGGACTCTGGCCCAGGTTGCTCAGAGAGGTGGTAGATGCCACATCCTTGGAATTATTCCAGGTCAGGTTATTTTGGGCTGCTCTGAGCAACCTACTGTAGTTGGAGATATCCCTGCTGAGTACAAGGGGATTAGACTAGATGATCTTTAAAGGTCCCTTCCTACCCAAACCATTCTCTTATTATGAAATCCCAGCAGTAATAGGATAATGCCTTCTTTAAAATGCTTGAGATCTTGGTGAGCTCACTCCTGCTTTCTGTCTGTGTTGTTATTTTTCTCTCTGGAGATGCTATGTATGCTGGAAGTGACAAATTTACACTATTGGAGAATTACTGTTCCTGCTTTTGTTTAGTGTTCTATTCATTGCCAGACCTTAGTGATTATGTTAAAACAGGCCACACGGGGCATTTTACCCCCAGTCACTATAAACTGGTGCACCTGGGCAAAACTCAGGTCAGCAGAGCCATGCTTGTGCTTCTGAACTTAACACTGCCAGCTTGTCATACTGGTAAATCAAAGATCTGACTGGCAGGTTGAAGCTTTCTACTGGACCAGCTCTTACCCTTCAGCTTGGTTCCTGTGGGTTGGAGACACTGAGGTGGTGGTGCAGGTCCAGAGAAGGGCAATGATGCAGGTGAAAGATCCGGAGAACAGGTCTGGTGAGGAGCAGCTGAGGGACCTGGGGTTGTTAATCCTGGAGAAAAGGAGGCCAAGGGACCTTCCTGCTCTCTCTGACTATCTGAAAGGAGGTCATTGAGAGGTGGATGATGATCTCTTCTCCCAAGTCACAACTGATAGGATAAGAGGAATTGGTATCAAGTTACACCAGAGGAGGTTTAGGTTGGACATAAGGAAAAGCTTCTCTACCAAAAGGGTTATCAAAAACTGGCACAGGCTGCCCAGGAACATGGTTGAATTGCCATCACTGGACATAATTAAAAGGTGTCTAGATAAGATGCTCAAGGATATGGTGTAGTAATGGTACTCATAGAGTTAGACAGTGGTTGAACTTCATGATCTTAGAGGTCTTTTCCAACCATGGTGACTCTCTAATTTTGTGAAACATTGAGGAACGAGTAGTTCAGTACTACCCTCATTTGGCTGGCATACTTGGCCACCCTGAAATGTTGCTACGATTCTCCTGTGAATACAAATACTATTAAATAATTAAATAATTGAATCATTCAGGTTGGAAAATATCTTTAAGATCAAAGTCCAGTCATTAACCCGGCACTGCCAAGTGTGATGGTCATACTTCCAAGTCCTTTCCAGGCTGTGTTTCTGGAAGTGCATCTGGTCTGACCTTGGGAGGACAACAGGTTTGGACCAAACCAAAGTAGATCCATTTCATGGGGCACAGAAGCTGCCGTATGCGTTACCACAAGGTTCTGGTCAACCACCAGTGTCAACAAGGTTGAAAATAATAGGATAAATCGTGGGCATAGGCTCTGAATGCTGAAGCCCCTCAGCTGCAGACAGCCCAAGCAACGTGCAGTGATGGAGCTTCTCCCTTTTTGTTTTGTATCTGGTGGTGGCCATGCATGGATAAGCCTCTCTCAAAGCATTGTCTCTGCACTTCAGAAAGATGATGGAGATCATAGTGTACAGAAACATTGATTATAACCTTCTGTACGATGAAGATGATGATCCCATCATCTACACTGAGTGAATTGAAAGTGAGCAACAGGTTCAGATCTGTAAAAGTGCCTCACCAAATGTGCCCTCACCCAACTCTACCTGCCCATGGCCAGTTGAAGTGGAAGATCTTTGCCTGTTTCTGCTCTACCTGGCAAACCATAAGGGTGTGCAAACCACATCTACTATGTGACAGCCTGTTGAAGCTCCTTACTCAACTCAGCTTTCCCTTCTCCTGGAGCTTCATCAGGCAGCAAACAACCCCCTCTCCAGAAGTGATGCTGGTCCATGTGTGGGACTGGTGGTGGTTCTGTGGTCTCCTGAGAAGCCTCTGCTTCTCCTGAGGCTTAAGATATTTTATTAATACTGTCATTAATAGGTATTTTAAAACATAATTTATTAATGTTTCTATTAATTAAGATATATTTAATAGGAGATATGATCAAGGAGGCATGAATTTGTAGACTGAGTGGAAAACACAGAGCAGCTTTCACACGTGGAAGTTAATCGTCTTCCAGTTGCATGGAGATAACTCCCAAGGCTGCCTGAGCTATGCTTTCTGTGACATTTTGAGTCACTCCTGATAGAACACATCAGTGATGCTTCCACTGGAGCTTTGCTCAACCTCTGTGGGGGCCCAGGGTGGTGGGGAGGGTGTGGGTGCTGGTAGGAGAGAAGAGTCTTACTGCAGCAAACCAACTTGGCGTGGTGAGAGCTTTGAAATACGGATTTGCATCAAAGCTAAAACTCTCAGGGCTGGTTCAAAATTCCTCTGAATATGCAAAGGAATTGAGTTACTGATGCTTGTTATTCTTATCTTGCTCTCGGTGGCACAACATCTTTAAGTTCAGTGAAGGTTTCACTTGCTAAGACGGTTGTAAAGATTTCACGTTAATTAAGAGGACTCCACTGCAAATCTGAATATGAATGAACTGCAGTTGCTGAACCCAGGGCAGAGAATGCAGTGGGAAGATCAGATATTGACAAATGGTGATTTTAAAAAACCACACCAAAACCAAACGCACAAAATTCCACACACACAAAAATCACTGAAAACAATGCTGCAATTAGTCCCTGTTCTACTGAGAGAGAAAAAGCTGAGTTGCAGTTGCCAGAAGGAAAAAATACAGATTGTGAGTTGAATTTATAGTCAAAGAGGTGGAATTATGTCTGTTGGGAGCACTCGTGAGGGTTGTTCTGTGCCATGCATGAGCACGGACTCAGCCACATCTTACCCTCTTCTTAGGCACATGATCGTGGGGGTCTTCAATGGAGAAAGGGAGAAAACCTGGGCTGGATCCTGATCTTGGTTTTGTTGTTTTGGAGAAGTATTATCAGGTCCAGTCAACCTCAGCTGGTGGTTGTATAAGCAAAATGAAACTTTACTCAGTGCGTGAAGCCCAGTGTTGATAGGTATCAGAGGAAAAAGGCTTCCAATGCAGGGCCTCTTATGCTGAAGTGTTTTGCAAAAAGAATGCAATTAGAGATTTTTTTTTCCCAAAAAAACCTGCTTTTGGAGGAGTTTTTCATATCTGCCAGCACTTGGAAGACTGGAGCAATAGGTGGTAGCTAGGATGAGCTGTTGTCACTTGGGATATCTATGTTCCTCTTCCAACTCTAGGCAGAGTTGCTGTTGTCTGAATAACAAATCATCTTGAGGGGCTTGGAGTAAGTCCTCTCCTCTCCATGCCTTCAGTCATCCATCTGGAGCTCACAATGCTTACCTGCTTTTGCAAGTTTGGGTCATGTGAAGGGAGGTACAGAGCACCACTCCACCTTCTAAAGGCCTTTGGGGAAGGAAATGGTGGTGTATAGCATTTCGACCTCACCGAAATACATCAGACTGGCCTTTCAGAGGTGAAAAGTGAAAATGCAGTAGCCTAAATAAATAGTCTTTGTCCTCTTGAGAAGGGCAAGGGCAGCACTTGAGGCTGTGCCAAGAGTTTTTTTCTTGTTGTTATTTTTCATTCACGGTTCCGTGAGCCGATCCCGGGAATTGTACTGACTGTGGTTATGTTTCTGGAAATGCGCAGGTTGGCCAGATGCAGTGGGGCATGGAGTGAACAGAAAGAGGTTAAATTGATGGATGACCAACAAGAGCAGGATTGTGCCTCAGAAGACCAAGAAACTATCCTGATTAATGGGGTGAAAGAAAATGGTAAGGAACTTAATTACAGTACATGAGGGAGCAGCGACAACTTGCAAGCCAACTTATTTTCTTAATTCCTTCCGTGTATGTAATTTTGGCTGTTTGCAGGTATCTCTGCCATGTGGAGCAGCAGGGTAAATGGGCATTTGCTGCACAGATGTCACTGCAACTCTGAATCTACACCTTCTAAGGTCTTACCAAGGATCGATTTTGCCTATGCATATGCATGGTTGGAGATGTTTATGAGCACGTGCGGTTTGAATTATGGATTTTAGGTTGGTTTCTTAGGGGAAAAGTCATTGCACAAGACTATGTAGCAACTCTGTCTGCTGGGATTCCTTCCCTCTCTTTGCAATTACTTACAAACCCACTTGAAAATCTCAGGAAAATTAGACTGAAGGATGCTTAGTCCCAAGCAACTGGGGAAAAATTAGAGGTTGGGTAGAAGAAACAAACCCAGTTTAGCACCTGTGGAAAGGGAAGGTTGGGCTTGTGAGCTCAGTGTTGCTTTTTCTGTGTTGCCCATCAGCCAGCACATGGGATCCCTTGGCCTGTAACACCACAGAGGTGCTTCTGGCCACTGTCAGGCTCCTAGGAGCCGCTCACTCATTCCAGCTTCCATTGACATTGGTGGGGATTAGCCCTCTCCAGCAGGCTGCCCAGAATACCTCACTTTGTCTATTTAATCAGTTCCATATTTGCTTTCAGAAGCAGTAACTTAGGAGCACTATGTAGGAGTAACAGTGCTCTGCTGCCTGAAAACCTGACTGAAGTAAATGTGCCTCTGAATGTCTCCTCAAGTCACTTGAAATTTAGTTGCCACAGTCAACACAGTGGTATCCCAGCACTGGGGCAGAGCCTTGCTTTTTATTTCTTCACCATGTTTTTAGGTTTAATTTCATGGCTTTTTAGATGTATTGTATTGGCCTATATATCTTAGAGATTTCTGTCAGTTTGACCCTGTTGTATTTCAAGGACTTGGTCCTTTGACATCTTCCATGTTCTTTGGATCCTTCTGTTTTGAGGACGATGGAGCATTGGAATGGACTACTCGGAGAGGTTGTGGAGTCTCCTTCTCTGGAGACTTTCAAAACCCATCTGGATGTGCAACCTGATCTAGGCAAACCTGTTTTAGCTGGAGGGTTTGATTGGATACCTCCAGAGGACCCTTCCAGTTCTTACCATTCTGTGGTTCTGTTGTCTCAAAACAAGGCGCATAAAGGCAAATGTTGGTTTTATTCATTACCAGAGTTGGAGCAACTTCAGACACATGGGTGCCTGTGAGGAGCCCCATGGTCACAAGTCAAGTGTGATGCTTCTGTGATGTCATTTTGGAGGTATCCATCTTTGTCAGCCCATCTCCTTCATGGCTACACACGGTAAAGCTGGAGCTGATGACAGCTTGTGGAGATCCAAGGAGATCTTCTAGCCATGGTCTGCTTGTCTAATCTCATAGGCAGTAAAATCAGCACTTACCTGCTCAGTAAAGATGGGTGATTTCTAGAACCTGATAGCACTGCCATGAAGTTCAGTTAAACAAGGCTTTAAAAGTGCTTTAATTAAACATGGTTGTGTGGGAGTTGTTGCTGAATCCAAAGTGCTGAGCCATCAAGTAGCTCTGGTGCCACCTCCTCCCCGTTGATGGCACTGGGGATGGGGCTGATGCTCTTTGCCTTCTCTCACCAGGTACTGGCTGCAGTGAATCCAGAGCAGCCCTTGGGCTGCTGCAGTGCCCTCTTAGGGACTAGGCTCCCTTCAGAGTTGACTGACAGCAGGATGGGTCAGTAGTTTTTCACCCAGTATGCTTTTTAGATGACTGTTGAGCTGTATCAGGGAAAAGTGTTTTTGCTTCTCCAGCTTTTCCTTTTTTAACTGTAGTTTTTTTGAGTGTCAACACCTGATTGTGCGCCTGTGGTTTAAGGGTGAGATATGCTCCAGAAAATTAAGTTTTGGTATTTCACAGGAGTTAAGTTCACATCCACCAGTATAAACTTAAAGAAACACTCAGAGACAGTTTATCTTACATAATAGCATCTTTATGTGTCCATTGCAGCATCTGAGATTGACTTTCAGCTTTCTGCTTCCCCCTTTTTTGACTCTTACAGCATTCACAGACATTCTCCTTTCCTCCTCACATTTTCTGTGTTTTCTGACAGCTCCAATCTGATTTTTCTTTTCTTTTCCTTCTGAAGTGGAACAGCACTGGTTAATTTGTTTTGGTGCTTAAAGGAAAAAAGATACCACCTCTGCATTTCTGATATAAAAACTCGTGGGAGGGACTCAAAAATCATATTTTATTTAGGTGGGGTTTTTTAACCCTTTTTGAGGGAAGTGGGTTCATGTGAATCTCATGGGGTTCACAAGGCCAAGTGCCAGATCCTTCATCTGGCTCAGGATAGTCCCTGGTCTAAGTCCATACTGGGCATGAAGGGCTGGAGAGAAGCCCTATGGAGAAGGACTTGGGGGTGCTGGGGTTTGAAAAGCTGCACATGAGCTGGCACCTTGCACTCCAGCCCAGAGCCAGCTCTGTCTAGGGCTGATCCACAGCAGTGTGGGCAGCAAGTGGAGGGAGGGGATCCTGCCCCTCTGCTCTGCTCTGCTCTGCTCTTCTGAGACCCCACCTGCAGTGCCAGGGCCAGCTCTGGAGTCCTTAATTCAAGAGAGATAGGGAACTACTGGAGAGACTTCCATGGATGACATGAAGATGCTGAATGGCCTGGAGCATCTCTGTGAGGCTAGGAGACCTGGGGCTGTTGAGCCTGGAAAAGAGCAGCCTAAGAGGGGATCTAAAGGGGTCAAGAGGATGGGGTCAGAGTCTTCTCAGTGGTGCCCAGTGACAGGACAAGGGGCAACATGCACAAACTGGAGCCCAGGAGGTTCCATCTGGACATGAGGAGAAGCTTTGTTGTGGGGGTGCCAGAGCCCTGGAGCAGGCTGTCCAGAAAGGTTGTGGAGCTTCCTTCTCTGGAGAGATTCCAAACCCACCTGGACTTTGTGATCCTGGACAAGCTGCTGTGGATGACCCTGCTTTAGCAGGAGGATTGGACTGGATGATCTCCAGTGGTCCCTTCCAACCTTCACCATTCTATGTGGGAGGAAACTTGCTTTGAAAAATACCCAACTTGTTGCAGAGGGTCACAGGAACCATGTAGGTGCCATATCCCTTTGGATGCTCCATTTCTTGCTTCACTTGCATTTTAAAATACTCATTCCTCTTTTGAAAGCCTGTGCTGCTTCTGCTCTCCTTCATCCAACCTTCAGTGGAGCCACCAAAGAGGTAATACGTGAGCAGCTACAAAAGCCCAGGGCTCAGCTCTGAGTTGGCAGAGGTCTGGGCTGGTGTGAATGCAGACATTGGTGTGTTTTTATTAACACAGAGATATCAGAGCATGTTGGTGGATGAAAGACACCAGATTTAAATTTCAAGGGTTGTATTGTCCATTGAGGCAGAAGTCAGATAAAAGTATATTCAGAACTTTCTTCTGCCATAAAAGAGCGAGATGAGGTAAAAAATAAAAGTCCTTAAGTTAAAAACCCTACATTACATTATTAAAAAGGCAGTTTTTAGGGGATAGGGAAGAATGGTAAAACCCACAATAATTGCTTTAAATTCAGTGTTACTTCCTGTGTTCCCCTGGCATGGACAGTGACAAAAAGGTTCCTGAGTTTGTAAGAGTCATAGAGTCATAGAATGGTTTGGGTTGGAAGGGACCCTAAAGATCATTTAGTTCTGACCTCTGCCATGGGCAGGGACACCTTGCACTAGAGCAGGTGGCTCAAGACCCCGTCCAGCCTGGCCGTCCACAACCTCCCATGGCAACCTGTTCAGTGTCTCACCACCCTCGCGGTGAAAAATTTCTTTTCAATATCCAGTCTAAATCTTCCCTCTTTCAGCTTCAATCCATTCTCCCTCATCCTATAACAACAAACCCTTGTAAAAAGTCCCTCCCCAGCTCTCCTTTAGCCCCCTTCAGGTACTGGAAGGCCTCTCTATGGCCTCTGTGGAGCCTTCTCTTCTCCAGGCTGAACAGCCCCAACTCTTTCAGCCTTGTCTCCACAGGGGAAGTGCTGCAGCCCTCTGATCATCTTTGTGACCTCCTCTGGATCTGCTGCAACAGTTCAGTGTTATTTCTTGTGTTGAGGGCACCAGAACTGGACACAGCACTCCAGGTGTGGTCTCACCTAGGATAGCCATAACATTTGGATTCTTAAGCAGAAATGCAGGGCCAGGTACATTTAAGCTGCAGACCCCACAGTAGGGGGTGCTTTGTTTCTTTAAGAATCTTATTTTTCCATTATTTTGTTTCAGTGTTAATGGGAACGTTTGTATTAGGCTTGTTTTGTTTTTTAATAACCTTGTCAGATTTGAAAGGCAGTATCCAGGTAACGGGATGTATGTGAGGAGCAAAGAAGGGATGGGTTTGGGGTTTTAAATTTACCCTTGTAACTATTCCAGCTGGCTGCTCTCCCTTCCTTGCACATCACCCTAAAGGAGGTCTACAAGAAAGCTGGGGACTATCATCTTCTCATGGCACGTAGAGGCAGAACAACGGGTGACGAGTTTAAACTAGAAGAGGGAGATTTAGACTAAATAGAAGGTTGAAAATCTTTACACTGAGGATGGTGACACCTTGGCCCAGGTTGCCCAGAGAGCTGGTAGATGCCCCATCCCTGGAGCCATTCCAGGTCAGGTTTGTTGTGGCTCTGAGCAACCTGTTCTAGTCGCAGATGTCCCTGATGACTGCAGAAGTGTTGGATGAGATGAGCTCTGAAGAGCCTTTCCCACCCAAACCATTCCATGATGCTGTGAATTAGATGCAGAAGGGAAGGATTGTGCTGTCATGGAAGGGTGTCGGCTACCTCCTGAAAGAGGAGTTGGGAAATGTCCTCACCAAACCCTAGGGAGAAGGGGTGCAGATTGCCAAGGTGGAGCAGCACTGCCAGCATTGTAAACCCTCTCTCTTGTTCTCTCTTGTCTGCCTCCCTCTTCCCCACCTCTCACCCAGAATCACATACCCTGGACAGCGATGAGAGGCCTTGCACCGCCGCTGAGGCCGCGGTCCCGTTCTCAGCCTTGACGACAGCTCTGAAGGAAAACCACGTGTGCCACCGTGCCCTGCCTCAACTGACTTCCAAGAAGCCCTGCTTGCTGAGCCCCCCGTCGCCTCTGAGGCTCACGGATGTCCCTGAGCATACCTCGGATGATTCCTCCGCCCACGCCATCTCCCTCACGTCCTGCGTGACAAAGGGCATGAGCTCCTGGTCGCTGCCGGGCGACTGCGAGAAGGCTCCTTTCACCATGATGGAGCCCGGAGGCATGTCGGCATTGACAGGCGACTGCTTGATGCAGCCGAGCCGGACCTGTCTGGGCTGCTTTATTGAATCAAAGGATGGCATTGATGCGGAGCCGGGAATCAGCTTGAAAGTGGGGGATATAAATAGGGATTATGACACCTGTTCGGTCTCTGATATAGGGATTCACTGCATGAGCACAGGAGAAACCATGAGATATGGGGATCAACTGCTTTCAGACCAGCTTCTAAGCTTCCCTATGCATAAATCGAGGGCAGCGGACAAAAGAGATGCAGAGAAATCTGACAGTGATTCAGAGGACCCCACTCAGAAAAATTATTACGAAGGATTACTATTAGACAAATGCAACGGTGAGGAACCTTTACTAACAAATCCCAACCAGGAATGGGGCTATTTTGAATCTTTCATTAGTGAAAGTAAAATTGAGCTGCTTGACCTCTGCTCCAAAAACGAGCTTTCTGTAAATCTGTTTTCTGAGGAAGACGTGGATAATTACATGTTCGATGATGATGATTCCACCTTGGGAAGCGATGTCTGCTCCCTAAAGATCAGATACGAATCTTTCCAGGACAACGTGCGGGAGAAGACCACCACCCTACAAGAAGATGCCCAGTTCAACTTCTTCCCCAGTGTGTTCAGCAACTGCACCAAAAGGGACAGCAGGAGCACCCTGAAAAGGGGACCCAGTGGTACCACCGACCCTTCTCAATTCAAATCTGAGGAAGGCATCATCTGGGGGGAGGAGGAGGAGGATGGCGAGGAAGAAGACATCGAGGAGGAGGAGAAAGCTGCCTTAAATAAATCTTTGAACAGCACAGAGGTGGTGCAGTACGTAGGCTCCAAGAGGAGCCACTTCTTGGACTCGGTGAATTCCACGGAGGACTCTGGGGAGTTCAGTGATGACAGCACTTGCACAGAGTCCTCCTATGACGTGCTGCGGGACATCAAGGACTGCAGCCGGTACCTGTCCCGGGACCACTCTGGCTCCTTCATTCAGCAGAACTATGGGTTGCGGGCCAAGAGGAAAGTGCGGTACAGCGATGACTACCTGTACGATGTGGACTCCATCGAGAATGAAAAGATCCTGGACAAGAAGGAATGGCTCCCGGATGGGCCCAAGGAAGAAGATGATGATGAGTGGTGCCCCAAGAAACGGCGAAAAGTCTCTCGCAAGGAGCCCCCTGTTATCATCAAGTACATCATCATTAACAGGTTTAAAGGGGAGAAGCATATGCTGGTGAAGCTCAGCAAAGTGGATGCCAACGAGACAACTGTTACCCTAAACGAGGAGCTGCTCAGCAAATACAAGAAGCTGGCCCCATTGAAGGGCTTCTGGCAAGAGAGGCAGCAGAGCCGGCTGGATTTGCTCAGATCGTCTCTCTACCACAAGCAGAATTTCTATCTTAACGGCTCAGATGCTTCGTTCCTCCCTCACCCACGGAAGCGAAAATGCAAGCTAGCAAACAGGCACCGGATTCAAAGAATTAAAGCCATCGAGCAGTCAGTGAACAAGCTGGGCTCTTGCTCCTCAGATCACAAGCAGCCTTGCAGCAGCAAAGAGGACACAGGCCTGAAAGGGCTGCCGGCGTTGGCCATCGCCACCCCCAGCTGTGCCAATGGACTACATGTCCATGACATCACGGGCATTGCCGCCGTGAAATGCAAGCCGCAGGACCGGGAGCACAAGGGGACGGAGAGGAAAGTACTCCGCAGAATCAAATTCAAAAGTGAAGCCAGGTTGAAGTGCAAGAAGATCAAAGCTGCTACCAGCACAGCGGAGGGCTCCCCAGCACTGGAAAACCAGGACTCTGCAGCGTGCCTGAAGGATGAAAACATTCCTTGTGCTTCAGACAGCTCCCATCTCCCAGAGTGCCACGAGGATAAGGTTGCTAAAAATTCTCCTTTCCTACCATCCACCTCCTCTTCAGAGAAGCCTCTGCCATCTGCTAATATCACCACCAATGTACCCCTGATCCCTGGAGGGTATTTGCAGACGTTATTAGATGCTTCTGATTTGTCGAGCAACACCGGTATCTCATACTTCACCCAGCATCCCTCTGAGCAGCAGCAGCAGCACCCACTTCCCAGCATCGTCCCAGCAGAAAAGCCCTTCCCAGCTCTGCAGCCAGCACAGAGCTGCGTTCTCTCCCCACCCTCTGAATCGGAGCTGCAACAGTCGCCAGGACACTTGGAGATGGAGCAGAGCAGCTTTGGTAGCATGTGGTCAGCCAGCAAAGCCACCGGCAGCAACTGCCAGGACTTCTCCGGTGACATGCAGGACGCAGCCGGACTGCCGAGCGAGTTTGGTGGCAGTGGTGGTGGCAGTGGCGGTGGTGGCGGGGCTGCAGATGGCCTCCCCACCTCTGGATACACTCAAGTCAATCTGAATAGCAGCAAATTGCTATACCAAAAAAATTACATGCCGGAGAGCCAACAAGTGCAGTCTGATGATTCTTATCAGTCATGTCACTTCAATAATGGAGAGGGGCGCTTCCATTTCCAGCGAGGCACACTGAGTACGGACGATGGCAGGCTCATTAGTTTTGATTCAGTGGGTTCATTGTCAGTTAGTTCTAGCAATTACAGTTCTTTAAGTTTAAAGTCTTGTGAAAAGGATGGCGAGGATGATATTAATGATGATTTCTTGGCCCACTGCAGTCCCAAGCTAGTGATCCAGCAGAGCATAGATGAAATCGCCCCTCTGAAGGAGTCCACAGACCTTTTAGATATTTCCAACTTCACGCCTGACAAGTTCCGACAGTCGTCGCTTTCAGAGATGTCCCCTCCGGACACTCCCAACCTGTCCCCACAGATAGCTGGCACCGATGCCAAGCCTCTGGGCACACTGAAGGGCTTTCAGGAGAGCCCCCAGGCTGCCCTCAACAACTCTGAGAAGGTCAAGTGGAACTGTGGGGTCCTGCAGTCTGAGGATCAGGCAGATAATGGGTTTGCTTTAAATAATCACCAGTTCCAGTTCCATATGTTCAACGATGAAGATTCTGTCAGCCTTCTCGAAAAGAGTCCATGCTTGTCAACATTTAATGAGCCATCTGGTCAAATTAGCACCAATAGCAAAGTGTCAAAATCGAAGAGGAAAAGTTCATCCAGCAAGAATGTGGGTACAAACCAAAGCTCTTCCCAGAAAGCCACCCGGAAAAAATCACCCAAAACCAACAAAGGAGCTGATAAGCCGCAAGGGAAAAACTCCAGGCAGGCGCCCAAATCCACCAGGAAAGGGAAAAACACAGCAGGAGTCAACGGTGAGAAGGCTCCAGCCATTGGTGGCAGGGTGGTCAACCAGCTGAGCAACATGGCCACCAGCACCAAAGGCCTCGCCGAGAGCACTCAGCATTGCAGCTCAGCCGGAGTGAAGCTGGGCAAGCACAACGGGCTCTCCGGAGAGTGGGCACTGGGAAAAGAGGGGAGCACAGGCTGGTCAGAACCCAGCCTGGGCAACGCCACCAGCCTCCTGGATGATGATCAGAGGGAGTTCGAGGAACCTTCCAACATCCTGTCCAACATCGCATCGGGAATGGCGGATGTCCAGAGGTTTATGATGGCCTCCATCGAGCCCTTGTGGGGACCTGTTAGCCACAACAGCGTTCCAGACATATTCCGATCACCAGAGTCCAACAGCCTGAAACTGAAAACTCTTAAAATTTTGGCAGGGACATCCCAAGAGTCAAAGAAAAAGGCGAACGGTGGCTCACCGGCAGTGGCCAAGAACCACAAGTCAAACAACAAGGGCTCAAGCAAAAACAGCAAAGGGGCAGCCTGCGATCCCGCTCGCCCCAACTGCTCAACCGGGTACACCACGGACCTTCCCGCTCCCTTTTTTGATAAAAACTTTAGTAACCTGAGCACTTTAGGCAATAACGGACCTACCCATAAAAAACTCTACCGTCACAAATCCAGTTCAAAGTCGCTGAGGGATGAGAACTGTAAAATCAAGCGACCGGACCGCGAACAACCCCACAAGGACGCCCCCGTGACAGCTGCTTTTGAGAAACTGAGGTAATGCTGCACCAAACTGGCTGGAATGCCCCTTTAACCTCCCTCCCGCCTGCTAAGCCTGCTGTTCCTCAGTTTTTTCCTTCCTGAAAGCAAAAGTTGCATGAAAAACAAACAAACAAAAAAAAACAACAACAAAAAACAAAAATAAAAACAAAAAAAATTAACAAAAAGAAACAAAACAAAAACAAACAAAAAAAAAACAACAAACCAAGACATTCCCTTTTTACAGTTTTGGTTTTTGGTTTTGGGATTGGATTTTTTTGTTTTGTTTTGTTTGGTTGGTTGGTTTTATTTTTTCCTTTTTCTGGTTTTTTTTTTTTTTTTTAAGTGCATGACATACTTACTACTTGCAAGCTACCTAAAAGAATGACCAATTTTCTGGCTTGGCTGGGGTTAAAAAACAACTAACAAGGCTACTCTTTTTTTTTTCCCCTGCTGTTTGGCTTTTCCATTTTTTAATTCTTTTGTGGGGGGGGGGAGGAAAAAAAAATAATAATAATGATTAGACTTTGTAATGATTTTGAGGAGGAAAGACTTTTTTTTTTGGGGGAGGGGGGGGATGGGGGGAAAAACATTTTTGTATAAAATAAACCAAAAAAAAAAAAAAAAAAGTTATGCATCCAAAAAAAGCCAAGATCTTGAAATTTAAAAGGCTCTTTGCAAATGAGAACTCGCATCCTAATTGAGCTTCACGTGGCAATTTTGAGTGCTTTCTGGCCCCCTCTGCTGTTTTATCTCCTAACCTGCATCATCTAAAGCTGCATCTTCACTACTCGCCCGCCTTTAGCGCGTACCCTTCGTCGTGGTGACTCCAAACGAGCTAAGATGGCATCAAAATGTTTGGTTTTTTTCCTGCAGGGAATCAGACTCCATTCTTCTTAAAGCAGAAACAACATTTTGGGTTTTTCTGAAGAAGAGACTCCCTTTTCTAGAAAGACAGTCGATGTTGGTTTCTTTCTTATTTTGAGCTTTGTTTCCTTTGTTTTTGTTTTTGTTTTTTTATGAGTTTGAGGGGTTTAATTTTCTTTATTTTTTTTTTCCCCCATTGATTCCTTTTTGAAACCTGCCTTGTGGTCCTGTTGGAAATGTTAAGTGCTGAAAAAAATTGAAGAGTTTTGCAATTGTGGGAATTTTATTCTTTGACAGCAAACCTAATCTGGTATTCTCTGTGAAAGACTGTTTTAAAAGTCATACTGTTGTACAGTAGTTTATGCACTATTAACCCACAACAACAAAAACAAATTGTGCCAAACTATGAACAAGTGACTGTATTGTATATATTTTTACTTCTCTATCAACATTGGGTTGTGAGTGTTTTCTGCAGCTATGCCTTTTGGTTTTACTAGAAACATTCCAGTTGTTAAGTACTAACCACCCCCCTCCTTCTTTGAAAGCACCTGTAACTCACGATGAAAATGATATCGTTCACTTATACAACTTACCAAAAGTTTTATGGACATGACTTAAAAAAAAAAAAGAACAAAAAACAAAAAGTGTGCCAAATTTACTTACCTCATTTCATGGATTCACCCTGTGGTTTAAAGCTCATAAAGGGAAAAAAAAAAAAGGAACAAAAAAAAAAAAAAAAAAAAAAAAAAAAAAAAAAAAAAAAAAAATGGAAAAAAAAAAGGGGGGGGGAAGAAAAAAAACCCCCCCCCCCACAAAAAAAAAAAACCCTCCCCCCCACAAAAAAAAAAAAAAAAAAAGAAAAAAGGAACTTTGAAACCGATGCTGGGAAATGGTAACATACTCTCTTTTGAAACCATGAGCAGAAAAACTTAACGGTGAAATGTTGAGTTTCATTCCAGGAGAGAGCTGAAATGGTGGAGGAGTTCAGAAAACCACTGACGGTAAGTTTGCCAGGAACTCAAGTGTCTGCATCTAGAGACTACAGAACAGCTGCTTTTCAAGTGTCTGTTTTCTTAAAGCAAAACCTGTAGCTGAAGATCATTTGAAATGCAAAGTGACATTGCTAATTCTTTGTATCTCAGTTTTATATATTTTATAAGAACCTGGGATAAATTCTACAGCAGTTATCAAACCAGAACTCGTATGTTTCATATCTTTCTTGATATTTACCTTTTCCTTTGAGTAGTTTCTCGAACATCCTTTCGCTGCGGAGCCTGTCAAAAGCGCTCTCCTCTCATAGCTTTGGTGTTTCCTGTGTGTCTAACCTTGCGATGCCAATATAGTTTGAGCTTTCAGAAGCAAAGTCATAGAACTCAACCTTTTCTTTGATCCAGTTCATAAAATAAGAGAAAAGCTAACAAAACCGAACCAACCACAAACGGAGCTATTTATGATCTCACTGATCAGGGCCAGATCGTACCTGACTGGACTTTAATAAGACAGCGTTAAAGTACCGAATGCGAAATGTATTCTCAAAAGGCCTTATTTGTAACCCTACTCACCACATCCTCACCCTCTACCAGAATAACCAACCCAACAAATCTCTCTTTTCCTTCTGCAACTGAGAGCCTGTGCATTTTGCTGCTGATTTCTTATGAAACCTTGATATGCAAGAGCCCTGCTAACTGGGAGCTGTTGGGAGCAGAGGGATGTGAGGCTTGGACGTGTTTATGCAATAGAAAATAATGATGAGGAAGAGGAGCCTTAATAGCAGTTGGGCCAGTCGTGGTCCCGACTTGATGGTGAGCTGAGAGGGGATGTTTTGCAGAGGACAGGACTAGACCTGGGTTTCCTTACCACCGAGGGCTTTTTGTTTTTTTCAAGTCAAACCAGCAGGTTTAAGTTAATTTAGCAGAAAAGCAGGCTGACCACTTAGCCCTGGAGTGGAGCTGCAGAGTGTCGATACAGAATCAAAACGTTGTCGGCATTTGCAGATCCTGAGGCAGAGCTCAGGCTCAGCTCTGCAGTCCTGCAGAGAACAGCATGGGGATTGCCTTGCATTTGGTTTTAAAAGGAACTCTCCACAAAATAGTTATTGTGAGCACCATCCCCTCAGTGCATTTATTCCATGAAAAAATGAAGTGATGGTGTTGCCCAGAGTGAGTTGCTCCAGATGAGAGCTGTTCCTGGGTGCAGCATCGCACCCTGGCTCTGGCTCCAGAAGGGAGATGCAGAAGATGCTCAGGATTTCTTTTGGAGACAAGAGCTGTGCTAGGGCTCCATCCCTGGGCGTTTGGCTTGCCTGCAGCCACCAGGCTCCCCTGCTTCCCCTCCAGCTGTGTTTTCTATCAAGCTCTGGCCATAGCTGTAGTGTTGGCATATCCCCTTTTTTTCAGTGTTCCTCCCACGTGCTGCAGGATGAGGGGCTGTGGCTCCCTTCATTTGGTTGTTCAGGCTGCTGCTCCTATGGAGGCAGGTCAAGTCCAGGGCACAGCCCTCTTTTTTGACCCAGAACCATCATTTCAAAGCACATTTCCACTGGCTTGCACTGTGCTACTTGCGCTTAATGTTATGAATATGGGACTCATAATCAAATCCTCATACTGAACCAGATAGCAATATTTCTTGCAGCTGAGAAATGTGCAATAGGGCATGAAGATAAAGTATAAAACATATCAACTCTGTCACTCTGTGTTGGAAATCCATTAATATCCAGCTAGGTGTTTCAGGACAGTGTTAATCACAAATGCCAGCAGCCTTGTTGCTCTCTCCTTCAGTCACTTTCAGTCACTTCAATTTGGCTGCCATCTTCGGTGGTCGTCCTGTTTCCTCCCCCAGGCCTCTGACCAAGGAGAGCCTGGACCCCTCATGGTGTGGCACAGGCTCACTTCTGCTGATCAGCCCCAAAATTCTGAAGTTGCCAGCCATTTGCCCTCCTCCCTTTTAATCTTCACAGAATTGCAGAATATTTTAGGTTGGAAGGAACCTATAAAAGTCATCTAGTCCACCTTCCCTGCAGTCAGCAGGGCTATCTGCAAGTAGGGCATGTTGCTCAGAGCAAGCTGACCTTGAAGGTTTCCAGCCATGCAGCATCTTCACCTCTCTGAGCATCCTGGGCCAGTATCACACCACGCTCAGCAGAGAAAATTTCTTCAAGTCCTTCTCTGGATGGATGCCCTTGGGCATGTCAACCAAACCACTCAGCTTGGAGTGATCTGCAAACCTGGTGAGGGTGCACACAATCCCACTGTCTGTGTCATTGACAAAAACAGAATTAATCAGGTTGGAAAAGACCCAGCCCATCACCTAACACCTTCTAATTAACTAAACCATGGCACCAAGTGCCTCATTTTAAACACCTCAAGGGATGGTGACTCCACCGCCTCCCCAGGCAGCCCATTCCAAAGGCTAATCACTCTTTCTGTGAAGAACTTCTTCCCAACACCCAGCCTAAACCTGCCCTGGCACAGCTTGAGGCTGTTCCCTCTTGTTCTGTCACTGGTTGCCTGGCAAAGATGTTCAACAGCACTGGTCCCCATACAGACCCCTGGAGTACTCCACTTGTCACTCATCTCCATCTGGACATTGAGCCACTGACCTTTACCCTCTGGATGTGACCATTCAACCAGGTCCTCATTTACTGAACAGTCCACCCATCAAATCCACGTCTCTCCAGTCTAGAAAGAAGGCTGCTGGGGTGCCTGTGTCAAAGGCCCTAAGAAGTCAAGACATCTTCCCTTCTCCACTCATGTAGTCACTCCATCATAGAAGGCCATTAGATTGGACAGGCAGAATTTGCCCTTAGTAAAGCCATGCTATCTGTCTTGAATCACCTCCCTGTCCTCCATGTGCCTTAGCATAGCTCCTAGGAGGATCTGTTCCATGATCTTCTGAGGCACAGAGGTGAGGTTGGCAGGTCGGTAGTTCCCAGGGTCCTCCTTGCTATCCTCAAAAATGGATGCAGTGTTTACCTTTATCCAGCCACCAGGACTTCCCCTGACTGCCAGGACTTTTCTGATATCATGGACAGAAGCCTGGCAGCTACATCAGTCAATTCCCTCAGGACTCTGTGGTGCATCTCCCATAGACTCGTGTATGTTCACGTTCCTCAGGTGGTCACAAACCTGGTTTTCTATTACAGTGGGAGGGACTTTGTTCCTTGCCTTGTGCTCCATCTGCTCAAGAAGTGTGGGAAGAAAGGTTGCCAGTGAAAGCAAAAGAGTTGTTGAGAACCTCAGCCTTCTCCCTGTCTGTTGTTACCATCTTGCCAATTGTGTCCATCAGAAGGTACATCCTTTCCTGGTCCTTCCTTTCCTGGCTGACATACGTGGAGAAATCATTCTTACTATTCTTTGTATCTCATCCCAAGTTCAACTCCAGACATGTCCTGGCCTTCCTGACCCCATCCCTATACAACCAGGCAGTGTCCCTATACTCTTCCCAGGATCCCTGTCCCTGCCTCCACTGCCTGTCCAGTTCCTTATTGCCCTTTAATTTGACCAGCAGGTCTCAACTCTGCTGTGCCACTCTTGCCTTCCATGCCTGATATCTTACACTTGGGGATCAAGAGCTTTCATGCTCTATGGAAAGCACCCTTAAAGATCTGCCAGCTCTCTTCTGCTCCCTTGTCCCTGAGGGAAGTTTTCCAGGGGTCCTACTGACTAACTCCATGAAGAGCTGCAAGTTGCTTTCCTAAAATTCATTTTCATCTGCCTGTCACTACCTCAAGGTTTGCATCACTTCCCACCTTTGCCAGACAAGCTTGCTTCTTCCACTTGTCAGTATTGTGAATTTTTGCTTTTCATAGCGCTGCTCTCAGCTGTGGGAGGATTTGGGACATTGATCTCATCCATCCCTGCCCACCATCTGCACCCCAGGGCTCCCTGTGTTGGCTCCCATCTTGGCTTATCCTCTTACCCAGCCTCAGGGCACTTCCAGCCTCCTCTCGCATGTTCTCATTGGGTTCCTGGTTGTTCAGGGTGCCTGAGCCAAGCCACAACAGATGTTTATTCTGCAGCATTCCTTAAAAATGTCTCTTTTGCTTCATCTCTTTCACTGCCACTCTAGAGCTGTCCCATTGGGTGCCCTGTGAGAGAACTTGTGTCAGTGATGCTGCTCTCCTAATCTGTGCTGTGCTGGCACGCTGTGGTTTGGGCAACTTATAATCAGTGGCAAAGTTAGGAAGCAGAAACCACCCCCTTGCAAAGGAAGGTAATAAAATCCATCCTAGAGGAGACCAACATGGGACAGATCCATGTGGGCCCCTGGCTCCCACCTCACCCCCTAGCTGGAGGCAGAAGCTGCCTCCAGGCAGGGAAAGGTGACACTTGCCCATGGTACAGAGAAAACATTTCCCTGCAGTGACTGCACCATGTGGACAATGTCCTGCAGAAGGAAACCCTACAGATGTCCTCCAGAAAGGAGCCCTACAGCAACCTAACAGTAGCCAGCCCACCCTCAATGGCCATAGTTTTGCTGGAGGAACTTGCATATAGAGGGTTTATAAATAGAAAAATATCAGTGATGGGGATTTGACAGTTTTTAAAAACAATCTTAACCAGGTTTGCATCACACTTTTTTTAAGCAGAAGAGGATTTGTATCTGTAAAACATGGTTTGAGAACAAGGAGTTGTGGACCAGATGTAGGCAGGTGTTTTGGCAGGAGGAGGTCAGCAGCATCACGCAGGGCTGTCCCTCGCTGGTGCTGTGTTGCCCTGCTGAGGCCAGGTCTGTACGGAGAGGAAAAGCCAAGGCAGACTTCAGCCTGGCCATGGTTGCTTTGTGAAACCATTGCTGTAGGGTTTTGGCATTACAGTTCCGATGAGCCACCAACCAAAATAAAGATGTTTTAAGCATTTTCATCCTTTACCTGCTGGACCATGTTCTTCTTTCCCTGAGGTCCTGATCCAGCAAAGCACTTAGGTGGGAGCTTGCTCCTGAAGTGCTTTCCTGGATGGCAGCTGGCCCTTGCTGTTAAGTCATGAGAAAAACTGCCTTGGAGTCAGCGTAAGCAAGAAGAGGATCAGGTGCGTGGACTTCAGGTGGTGCAGGGTCAGGCCCTCGGTCTTGACTTTCTCAACTTGGTGTGTTGGACTTTGCCTATGCAGCTCCCAGAGGGTCCAGTGGAAGTTGCATGGTTCAAGCCACTGACATCTATTTGAGAATGTGCCTCTTTTATCTCTTCAGCGTGTGAATTAATGCAAAAAAAAAATTAAATAATAATAATAAAAACTAATATATATAAAATAAAGTACAATGTCTGTGGTAGAAGCAAGGCTTTTCAAATCCGTTTCTCAGGTAAACAAGTGACACTAATGACAGTGGAGTAACAGCCATCTAAGGGAATTGGGATCTGAAGCAGGAGGATGCCCTCCATCTCGCAGGATGCTTGGGTTGCCAGACATGTTTACTGAGCCTTTGAACACTTGGTGCAAAAGGAAACCAGAAATATAACGATTGGTATTCACCACAACCCTTCGCTAGACAGACAAACGTCCATTTCAAAAGCACAAAGGGAAGACTTAGAACCTAGACTAAACCACACACACACACACACACACACACACACACACACACATCCCCACCCATCCATCAGAAAGGTACCAGTTAAACTCCTTTGTCTCTTTACTCCCAGTGGGAAGCAGGGTAGAAATCCAAGGAGCTGCTCTGTTCCGCTGCCCGCGGCACCGGCCGGGGCGTTTCGACTGCTGCCTCCAGAGATGTGAATGTACTGCTCCTTGAGTTCCCTTCCATAGAACTAGAGGCACCTCGTTAGGAAGTTGCTCCTGTTTTATGGTGCTAAAGAAAACTTTTATTCCCCCCCATTCTCCTTGAGCATTTAAGAACTATGAAATGGCCCTTTTTATGAATGTAACATATCCATTTCTGTTCCACATTTTACACTGCAATTTTAACATGTTTGGAAATGATTTGCCTTTTTTCTTTTAGAATAAGCTTTATAAATATTCTGTAGAGTCAATTGAAGTATAATTCTTAAGGATCACTCTAAGACGCCTACAAAATCTTGTATATTTTTAAGTGTGCCAATTTGTAAAATATTTTGTAAGTGTATATTTTTCTTAGAAAAGTGCTGTGAAGTGTTTGTATGTGTGAGGTTTCCCTTTTTTTGCACCTTTCGGGTGTTAATAAAAGGATGTATACTTAAAAGTTTCTGGTTTTAAAAACCAAAATACAAAGAAAAAAAAACCGAAAAAACCTTTTGTTGGGAATTTTGTAATAAAAAGAAATGTTGTGAAAGAGTGTAGTGATAATTGTGTAAAGGAACCTGGAAAATTTGTGAGCGCTTTGCTGTTTTATAGATCCTCTTGTAAATTATTCTTGTAATATTTTGGGTTTTGTTGTTCTTGTTGCAAAGGTTTTAAATATTTGTGACTGACTCTGTATGGTGAAAACGTCATATTGTTAACTTGCTGAGTTTTGTTATATTGTTTATGGAATAAATAATAATAAAAAAAAAGTTTTAAAATCTCATTTTAAGATCATATATGAAGAAGAAATTAAAACTGCCATTTATTGAACAGTAGGAATCGTTTCTTTGAACAAATCGCTACCACAGATGAGCATCTTGTGCAACATCTTCATCAGTGACCTGGATGAAGGGGCAGAGTGGACTCTCAGTTTGCTGATAGTACCCAGGTGGGAGGAGTGGCTGGCACCCCGCACCATGCTGTGCGACCACATTCAGCCAGGCCTGGACAGCCACCCCCCACCATGCTGTGCGACCACATTCAGCCAGGCCTGGACAGCCACCCCCCACCATGCTGTGCGGCCACATTCAGTCAGGCCTGGACAGGCCCCCCCTGGGCAGAGGGGAACCTTCTGAAATTCAACAAGGGCAAGGGTAGAGTCCTGCACCTGGGGAGGAGCAACACCCTGCACCAGTACAATTGAGGGGTTGACCTGCTGGAAGGCAGCTCCATGGAGAAGGACGTGGGAGTGCTGGTGGACAAATTCACTGTGAGCCATCAACGTGTCCTTGTGACCAAGACAGCCAATGGTCTCGAGGGGTGCACTAACAGGAGTGTGACCATCAGGTTGAAGGAGGTTCTCCTCCCCCTCTACTCTGCCCTAGGGAGGCCACTTAAGTAGTACTGGGTCCAGTTCTGAGCTCTCCAGTTCATGAGAGACAGGGACCTACTGGAGAGAGTCCAGTGGAGGGCTATGAAGATGATGACTGGAGCAGTGCGTTTACCAGCACAGTGAGCAGGTCCCTGAAGGAGGCTTGCACCAGATCCCCAGAGCCTTTCAAACCAAGAGATCCCAACAGCTTTAGGAGCCTCCTGCAACAGATCAAAAGTTCAGCCTAGTACCCTTAGGTATTGTGCCAAACCCTGGCAGATCTCACTGCCCAGCATCCAAAGTGGTGAAGGAGAAATGGATGCTTGACTGCTGAGCTCCAGCAGCATTTCTGGAGCCACTGGAGGCATTTCCCCTCAGTAATGCCTAAATGCCTTCATTCTGCTGTCCCACTGACTCCCATGCTTGGGGAGCCATTCTCCTGCTTCACTTCAGAGCCGGCAATCCCAGGTGTGGCTGGATGGAAGGACACCTTCACAGGGATGCACTGGGAGGTGCTCCCAGCCGGGAGCTACCTGGCGTGGTGGTTTGTTGCCGAGCTGAGCAAAGCTGTGGATATCCATAAACATCTAACAGGTCCCAGGGCTTCTGCTTGGCAACTGCAGGGGAAATACACCTTAAAAGGTCCAACCTCAAACTATTCTATGATTTCAGCAGGGTATGCACTGTTTTTCCAACAGAAAAGGCCTGGTAGGCTGTGCCACCATTTGTCCTTTCTTCTGAGCCTTCCCTTGAGTTAGCTGCACCTTGAGGACTTGAGACTTTTTTCCCCAGCCCTTGTGCTTATGGGCTGGTGTCTCTCACGAATGAAATCTCCACGGCTGTGCCAGCAGCCTGGGATAGGAATGCCTCCTGGGTTCATCAGCACCAGGTGACAGTGTTCTGAAAATCAGCTGGTGGTGAAGTGTTTGCGGGGAGGAGGCCTCTAGAGGGTGTCAGGGAATGAGTTTAAATCGGGGATGTATTTTTTTAACTCTTCGTGCAAGAAGTTGATACAAAAAAAATGGGAATTAGTTTGTGCTGGATATTCATTAAGGGCTTCTCAAATACCTTTCCAACTTAGGAATGACTGTTACTGGACACCTGAGGAGTTTGTTGCAGTGCTGTGAGGGTGTCTCTGGGCTTTGCAGTGCTCTTGAATCAGCAGCACTATGCAAACAGCCATCCCTGTGCTGATGCCTGAGCTGATGTGCTGCAAGGATCCCCTTCCATCTTCAAAGTCATAGCCCAGCTGCAAACAACGCCTGAAGGACCTTGAGGTGCTGGACCCTGTTCAACAAAGGACAACAAAGGCGGGGAAGGATCCAGAGAAGAGTTCTGGTAAGAAGATGAGAGAACTGTGGTTGTTTACTCTGGAGAAAAGAGGGCTGAGGGGAAACCTTCTCACTCTTTTATAACTCCCTGAAAAGGTTGGAGCCAGGTAGGGATTGGTCTCTTTGCCCTAGTATCAAGTGATAGGGTGAGGGGAAATGGCCTGAAGCTGCACCAGAGGAGGTCTCTTCTCCAACCCACAGCCAAGCTGTGAATGTTGCTGCTTGTGCTGCCACACTCCCAGCACGGCAAATCCCTGGCCTGGCAGCATCACATCCACATGGGTTTTTTTACACCTTCTAGAATTCCAGGTAGGAACTGTCTGAGCAGGTGCTGTGTGGTTTATGTTGATAAACACACAGAGGCTTCCCCCACCCTGCTGCAGGATTTTGGTGGGATTACGGCCGGAGCAGCTTTTTGCTTCACAAACACATCTCGTGCTGCAGCAAAAGCACTGGTTCAATAAAGCACTTAAAGACACACTTTATCTTAAGCACGCTGGAGATTATATCCCTCTTTAGCAAAGCATTTAAGTATGTGCTTAATTTAAGGATTTAATTAAGGATTTTAATTGTAGACTTCAGGATGTGCTTACCTGCGTGGTTGAATATGGGTGAGATTACTGCACACTGAAGATTTCTACATGAAGTAAATGACTAATTCTGGCTGAAAACAAGAGGCTACATTTTCCTTGCACAAAGCAGTTAAAATATAAAGAAGAAAAATGCAAGAGGCAGTTAACTTGATTCCTCTAACTTAAAGGGGCATCCCCAACCAATTGATTAAAATCTAATATTATTAGTTATAATCTCTAAAGTGGCATCTCAGAAAGGGCCACCTTAAAAATGAGTCTCTAGCTCAACAGCTTTAATGATGAGAAGCAAAGGGTTCAGATGTCCTCTCTCACTGGAGATGAGGATCTTGAAATGGAAATGGGCTGTGGGGGCTGTTTCTCCAGTTATTAGGGGGTTTAAGCTGATTTCCTAAGGAAAGAGAGCTTCCATAATTACATTGCCAGCCTGCCTTCTGGGCAATTTCCCTAACTTTTGAACTCTGACAATTTCCATCTAATTGAGAGGGAGGAAAAGGGATTCCAAAGATACCAAGTTCCAAGTTTAATGCAAACAAGTGCCTGATTTTTTTTTTTTCCCCCCCTCTGGCAGCACTTACTGTAACTGGAGAGCCTTCTCCATTCCAGCACTAGGGCAGAGGTGGGATTGCTATTGATGTTTGAAGGTGGATGGTGCCCACCTTGCTCTGGGGATGGAACTCCTCAGGTCAAGGGAGGTTCTTCTCCCACTCTACTCTGCCCTGGTGCCCTGGAGTACTGGGTGCAGTTCTGGGCTCCCCAGTTCAAAAGGGACAGGGATGTACTAGAGAATGTCCAACAGAGGCTACAAGGACCGTGAAGGGACTTTAACATCTGTCTGATGAGGAAAGGCTGAGAGACCTGAGAAGATGTCCTGGTTTGGCTGGGATGAAATCCTGGGCCAGCCATGGTCTGCAGACTTAGAGTGGTTTCCAGTCAGACAGGAGATTAGGGTGGGAGAAGTCAGGACAGCTGCCCCAAGCTGGCTCAAGGTGTATTCCAGACCATAAATGTCATGCTCAATATAAAGGCATGTTTGCTGAAGGCAGGAGCTCCTCCTTCTCCTGATCCCTCTGTTCCTTCTCCTGCTTCTCCCCATACCTGGAGGGTCTTAGCCACCATCCTGCTCCTGAGGACACAGTATCACAGTATCACAGTATAGCAAGGTTGGAAGAGACCTCAAAGATCATCAAGTCCAACCCACTACCACAGACCTCAAGACTAGACCATGGCACCAAGTGCCACGTCCAAACGTGCCTTGAACACCTCCAGGGACGG
>WBNM01037736.1:52278-95724 GCA_013399055.1 Ramphastos sulfuratus | reverse complement strand
TGGCCAGTTTCCAGTCGTCTGGGACCTCTCCAGTGAGCCAGGACTGGTGGAAAATGATGGAGAGCGGCTTGGCCAGCTCAGCTGCCAGCTCTCTCAGCACCCGTGGATGGATCCCATCCGGTCCCATGGACTTGTGGGTGTCCAAGTGGCCTTTGCATTGGTTGTGACCATTAAGTATTCCCTGAGCTAACTTTGTACACTTTATATTTGCTTTAGCATTAACATCAGTTTGCTTGTTTCATTAAATCCATTTTCATTTCGACCCACAGCTCTGCTCTCCGATACACCACCTGTACTGGTCTGGCTGGGATGGGCCTTACTTTCCTCACAGTGCCATGCAGTGTATTGATAGCTGGAAAGGTGTTGAGGACACAGCCATCTTTTGGTCACTTCTGAG
The DNA here is from genome assembly GCA_013399055.1 of Ramphastos sulfuratus. Classification (NCBI taxonomy): domain Eukaryota; kingdom Metazoa; phylum Chordata; class Aves; order Piciformes; family Ramphastidae; genus Ramphastos; species Ramphastos sulfuratus. The sequence continues at coordinate 95,327 of WBNM01037736.1, read as the reverse complement.
CAGTGCTGGCACAGCATCAAGGTGCCTCTCCAGCATTCCCAAGATCTTGAGAATGGTGGGCCAGCTCTTGGGAGGGGACATAGCCAGGACAGCTGACACAACCTGACCCAAGGGATATTCCAGACCATATGGTGTCTGCTCAACAATAAAAGCCAACAGAAAGAAGGAGGAGGAGGTAGGGGAACATTAATTATTATGACATTTATCTTCTGGAGCAAATGCTACAAGTACTAAAGCCCTTCTTCTCAGGAAGCAATTGGACATTCCCTGCTGATGGGAAGTAGAGAATAAATCTGCTGTTTTCCTTTGCTTCCATGCATGGCCTATCCTTGCACTCTCAAACTGCCCTTATCTTGAGCCACAAGATTTCACTATCTTATTTTCTTCCTACTGTCCTGCTGTGGAGGAGACTGATAGAACAGCTTATCAGGCACCTGGCATCCAGCCAAGGTCAACCTACCACCATCCTTTTTGGCACTCAGTGTAGGGTATGAGACAACAGCACTTTTGTATAGTGTGCTACAGCTGGAGTAGTTGATGGTGAGCTCCTATGCAGGCCATGGAGATTCCTGGCTGCAGGACTTATCTCTGTGTTTTGCTGAGCTTGGGAACATTCTCCTACAGGCTGTGCTTTGCCCTGGCATTGGTGGCCTTGCTGGGCTGGGGGAACTGTCTTGTGGAGACGATAAGGAGCTGAGATCCCTCACAGAGTGGCACTGGCCCTTCTCTGTTTGAAAAAGTGATCTCTCTGTTGGCTGACCTCAGCATTTGGAAATTGCCTTGAGACAACCATTTGTACCCCTTCTGGCCTTCATCTCCACCTATCTACCACTGCCTGAAGGTTTTTATCACTTCCCATCTTTGCCTCCTTCCTTGCCATTCTAACTCACTTTTCCCATCTGCCCTTCTTGTCAGTATTGTGAATTTTTGCTTTTCACAGTGCTGCTCCCAGCAGACTGGGAAGCTGGTCGCATCCATCCCTGCCCACCATCCATGTACCTGGAGCTCCCTGCATTGGCTCTCATCTCAGCTCATCCTCATGCCTAGGTCCTCCTTCTTGCATTTTCTAGACCCTCTCTCTACTTTGCCCTAGTGAGACCACATCTGGAGTACTAGGTCCAATTCTGGGCTCCCCAGTTCAAGAGAGACAGAGAACTACTGGAGAGAGTCCAGGGGAAGCTACAGAGATGCTGAGGGGACTGGAGAATCTCTGGGGAGGGATGGCTGAGAGACCTGGAAAGGTTAAGTCTGAGTCATCAAATGGCACTCTGAGGTCTGTGCTTGGGCTGCTGAAAGCTGAACAGTGCTAAAATTGAAGTATTTTCATCTTTGGGGGTGATTTTACAACATATCACAAGCCATGGATGGATTTTTCTTTTAAAGTTTATATATTGAGTCATCTTAAAATGCACAAGTAATTGTCACCCTCAGAGGGACCAGGCAGCAGATATACCTAGAGGGTACCCATGTGAAAATCCTTCCTGCAGATAAGCTGCTCAGGGAGATAACCCAGGCAGCCAAAATTGCATTGCAGGCTCTTACTGACCCTTCTCTTTGGGGGACAGAAGAACTTAATGAAATGTTTCTGTAGATTTTTGCATCTCGCATCTTTTTGCTTCTTCCATTAAGAATAAGAGACATTTTTACCTCTTCTTGTCTGTACTGGCACCTTTTGTTTCTTTCCCAGCAGAATTTGTTTAGAGATCTTCTGGACTGCATGATTATGCAAAATGAGGCTTCCAGCCTTTTAACAGAAATAACAATAGGGGTGGGTGGCTATAAAGACAGCTTCAGACAGCAAATCTGCTTGCAGAGAGAAAAGTGCTTAAGGAAAGTGTTTGCTGGAGCACAAGACATTTTATAGCCAAGTTGTGTGGCAGAAGTGTCTCCAGAAGGGTGGCTGTAAGCTGGAGGAGATGAGACCATCAAGGAAAATAGGAAACAGTCACACTGGGTACCTGGGGCTGTTTAGCCTGGAGAAGAGCAGCCTGAGAGGGGATCTTCTCAATGCTTACCAAGTGCTAAAAGATGGGTGCCAGAAGGATGGGGCCAGACTCTTTTCAGTGGTGGTCAGTGACAGTACAAGGGGCAGTGGGCACAAACTGGAACCCAGAAGGTTCCATCTGAACAGGAGAAGAAACTTCTTTGGTGCAGGCTGCCCAGAGAGGTTGTAGTTTCCTTCTTTGGGGAGATTCCAAACCCAACTGGCCATGGTCATCCTGGGCAAGCTGCTGTGGGTGACCCTGCTTTAGCAGAGGGATTAGACTAGATGATCCTCAGAAATTTTTTCTAACCCTCACCATGCTGGGATTCTATGAGCATTCAGCCCACCTTACTGTCTGGAATGGCAGCACAAGCTATTGCAGCAGCAAACAGCAATCGTTTGTGCAAGCTGCTTTTGCCTATCAAAGTATCACTTTGGAGAATCACTCAACATCACTGCAGGTACCTTCAGATGATCATCTAGAGCAAATAATCCAGGTAATGCTTGACATACCAACCCATCTATCAGCCACCATGTGCTCCTTATCTTTTTGCAGGTTGCACAACAACTTGAGAGGAGGGGAAACCTATGGCATAAAAAAGTGGAAATGGGAAAGATGCCTTCAGATGTGGTACTAAAGATGTGATGAGCTGGATCCTTTGTGCCTTACACTGTGCAATCCAGCACGATGATGGAAACCTTCATCTGGTGTACAGAGCTCTGACTGACACACTCCTGTTTTGCTGCACTCCCAGTACAGCCAGAGGAAAAAAATCTCTGCCAGTTCTGAGCTGTATAAGGTCCATGACCTACAGATGAGTCAATCTAATTTTATCCTGCAGTGAGTACTGGTGCACCTGTATAATGAATAGCACATTATCACATCCTCTGCTTGACTATCTCAATATAATATATATTTAGTCTTCATAGCCTTTGGTACATCCTGTTATTTATTCTTTCATCTAATGTATTTGGAGCAACTTGCTTGCAAGGTGCAGCCCTATTTATCCTTCTAAGGACAACAATAACAGGAATAAATGTTAAACTAAAGGAAGGAATAAAAAAAATACTAATAATAAAATAGCAGCTTTATTTGTGCTGTGCTGACATGCATTTCTTGGCAGCCCCAGAGATTCAACAGTCTGGTATTTATCACGACGAAAGGCAGGAATGTCTGATGATTACATGAAGGAAAATAAAGAGACTGAGCACAAACTGCAGACTGAGAGATAAGGGCACATTTCTACAGCAGGCAGCTGCTAAAGCTGTGGTTTGTCAAGCCAGCCCTGCTGCAGCAGAGGCGGGTGCACAGGGCAGGGCAGTGGGGGAAAGAGCTGAAACCAGCGATAAACAGAGCAGTTTAATACCAAGGAGAAGAATTAGGCATCTTGCTGCATCACATTATTTACCACCACATGGATTATTTTTAAGGAATTTATCCCTCCTTCATCTCCTATAGGATGATGCTGCAGAATGTTGGTGTTGGCTGGGGAGATGGTTTAAGATTGTTTGGTTTTGGTGAGCCCCCGGGCTGCTGTTCAGCAAAAGGAGTCTGTCTGGCCCATCCTGGAGCTGTGTCAAAGACTTAGCATTGAGCTGAGTCCATGAAGGACACAGTCTGCCCTTGGTTACAAGGTGAGTCTGGCTCTTGAGGTACATGGTGGATGTGGCCCTGACTCTGTTTGAAGGTGGGTCCTTGGCATGACCCCTCCACAGCACACCCTGACACAATGAGGCTGGGTCACACTGTTAGAGCCACTCCACGAACAGGCTTAGCACCTCTGGGGCTTTTGGAGGCAGAATGGAGGACAGCTTCTCTCTTGGAGGGTGAGAAATTCCAGTCTCAGTTGAGGTTATGATGATGCCAAGATTAGTGAAACCAAGAGCTGAAGAGTAAGTTTTACTACCAAATCTAAAAGGCCCAGGGAACCCCTGAGCAAAGTACATAGTCACTATATGGCTTTGGTCAAGATTCCTTGAAATTAGGGTTAGTGTTTAAGAACTGAAAGGTACAAATCTCTCAGTTATTGACAAGTCTGTGAAGTCTGCTAAGCTACAGAAAAAAAAAATCACAGAATCACAGAGCTTTAGAGGTTGGAAGGGACCTCCAGAGACCATTGAGTCCAACCTCCCTGCCAAGGAATGTATCCAGGCAGGTTTGGAAAGTCTCCAGAGAAGGAGACTCCACAACCTCTCTGGGCAGCCTGTTCCAGTGCTCTGTCACACTCACTGTAAAGATGTTTTTCCTCATGTTGAGGTGAAACCTTCTATGTTCCAATTTGTAGCCATTGCTCCTTGTCCGATTGCTGATGACCACCAAAAGGAGATTGGCCCCATCCACTTGACACCCACTTCTTAGGTATTTGTATACATTGATAAGATCAGTGCTGGGATGGAGGCTCACACTGGTTATGGACAACAGCCACCGTACTGTTGAGCAAGAAGTGAGCACCAGTTTAACTTTAGGGCCATGGTTATGAACTGGGTTGAGATTCAGTTCTAATAGGGACATGCGCTGCTGCCTGGACTGTTGTGGACATTACAGATGTTCTTGCTTGAAGGATGGTGATGAAATTTGTTACTCTGTACAGAGNATTCTATGATTCTATAAGCTCCTGGTTTTTAGCAGTTGCACCCCAGTAGTAGAAATCCTCCGTTTTTCTTGAGCCAAACAATGCCAAAGTAACACCTGATCCTTCTGTTCCAGCTTCGCTTCATCTTTTGTGCTACCGCATATATAATGCAAGATTCAATGGACTCTGGAGCTGGCATTTCCTAAGGACAATTCCATAAAACCACATGGACATCCTATCTCATAGGGTAGAGATCTTGCATGCTTTGTAGGCTTAGCATAGGCAGTTGCACTGAGTTTCTGTGTGGCAAATTTTCTGACAGATCCTGTCCTCGCCATGCCAAAATAAAACTACCAACCTGTGAAGATCAATAATCTCCTTTTGCACCGGTGAGGAGATTTCTGAGTTACCTCAGCAGCCTCCTAGAATAGAGTGCAGCCCCTGTCACTCAACAGTGCCAAGGGCACCAGAAGCAATTAAGGAAAAATAAGAATTGATTTGAAGAATGTAATAATCATTTATCCAGCTAGGGGGGGAAGAAAAGGGATGTTATCATTGATATATTGGAAAGAGTAACATTTACTCTCTGATAAGCACTAAGGCACCTACAGAAGTAAGTCTCAGACCTGAAGGACTTGCACTGTAAATGACTTAATTCTAAAGAACAAGAAAACAATAATGTTGTGAATCAATCCCAGAGGCTAAGGTAGCTAGAAGTGGGCAGGGGAAGGGGTTCTGACTTCAGTCTTGGCCCAAAGTAAGAAGTCAAGCATCTCCCTGGACCCCATGCCTGCCCTTCTACAGCAATTTTGCTTCCCAGCACATTGTGCCCAGCTTGGTTTTGTAACCACTCTTACAGCTACTCTTAGAAATAAGAGACGTTTATCCTTTGAGGTTCTCACGTGTTGTGTCCTGTCCTATTGAGGCCTCTTTCCAAGAGTTTGTAGTGATAGGAGAAGGGGCAATGGCTTTAAGCTGGAAGAAGGGAGATTGAGTCTGGAGATATGGAAGAAATTCTTTACAGTGAGATGCTGGAACAGGTTGCCCAGGGAGGCTGTGGATGCCCCCTCCCTGGAAGTGTTCAAGACCAGGTTGGACAGGGCCTTGAGCAACGTGGTCTGGTGGAAGCTGTCCCTGCCCAGTGCAGGGGTTTGGAACTGGATGATCTTTAAGGTCCCTTCCCGCCCAAACCGTTCTATGAATCCATGTGCTCACTGCAGGGTAAACTGACATGGGGATGGTGATCTCTTGAGTAGCAAGGAAAGAAAACCAAAGATGAGTAACAAGGCATAGTGGTTTCAAGTGCAAGCTGCCCTTGTCTGTGTGTATCTCTGCTCGTGCTTTGGTGGCTGCCCTTGGACAGGCAGTTTTGTCACTCTGCTCAGCTTCTCATTGCCCTAACAAGGAGCTTCATTGATCTTGGTAAAGCATTCAGTAAGCACTCCATTTTTCTTTCATGTTCTGGATGCCCCTGCTGTAGAACACATACATCAAACCCTGCTTGCAATGGAGTAATTAAATGGCACTGCTAAAGGGGTGGCAGAGGATGGGGCTGATTACAGCTCACCCAGAAATGTCTTCCCAAGGCCCAGGCCCTTTGACATGCTTCTCCCCCCCTTTTCTCTGAATTTCTTTGTGCATTAATTTCAACCAGTCCTGGGATTATTTGAAAAATGGCCCTGGGGGACTTGTTCAAAGGCTCTGCCACCACAGATGACTTTGCTCTCTGAGCTGAAGCATTTCACTCCTATCTGTCTGGACATATGAGCTGTTCAGCACTGCTTCGTTAGGTAGGTTATTTTTAAATTCCCAGAAAGAGGAAAACATTGAGAGAGGAATTAGCATTTGCTGTTGAAACAGCTGCAAAACAGAACAGTCAGAACCTCACTCTGGGTCTCCACCATGAGCCCTGTGATTAACCAGACAGCAGTACCCAAAGTCACTGGCACACGCTCAAGCTGCACAGGAGATGTTAGAAATCATGCCAGAAGATAAAGACTGGTGAGTGAGCATCAAAATTGTAGTTTGAATGTAAGTAAGTAACCATCAAAACTGCATTTTGGACACGACTGACCATCAAATCTGTGTTTTGGGTGTAGGTAAGAGGGGACCATCAACACTAAGATAATGTCTTTGAAAGATCTCCCTCCAACCCCATCCTGTGCTTCCCACTTTCTCTTTCCCCCATTTTTTCTCTGAAGGAGTTGGACACTTTAAAATCCTTCATTCTGGTTTCACTACATAAATTAATTAAAAGACAAAGCCTGCCTATGGTTTCTGCTTCCCCTAAACAATAATTAAAACCCAGCGGGCACCCAATAATTCCAAAATGCCAAGGGACAGCAATAAAGCTGATGTTATTTGGTAGTACTCTTGCCTGGTAACGTGTTTAAGTTTCCCAGTGGCTAATACTGCTCTTACAGCATGGAGTTAAAGCAAAAATAAAAGCAATAAAACTGTCAGAGGCACGTTTTGGTAGCTGTCTTTTTGCAAATGCTGATTGCCCTGCGGCTTCTGCTGCTCAGGACAGCCATGGTTCACACTGATAATGTTACGTGGGTGGAAAAAAGAAGCGTTGGAAAGCTGCAGCCTATTATGGATGCGGTCTAAACCTGGAAAGGGGAGGAAGGATGACTCTAAATGGCCTTTCCACATAACTGGGAGCACACACATATTGCAGCTAGGGCTGCCCGTGCCTGCCTGCTTCACCTCTTCCTTTCACCCCTGCCTGCAGTTGTGGCGCTTCTGTGCTCGCTCCCACGAAATCTAGCAGGAGCTGTTCTAATAACCTGCTCCCAATTCCAGCCTAAGGAAGGCTGACGGATTCCTCTGAATTAATTCTTGTTCAAACAGGAGTGTTTCCTTTGGAACAAAAAAAAATCATCTCATTAAGTATTTCCAGGGATTCTTCAGCAACAGGCACCCTGCCACAGCCAGCAAATTGTGGGTGGATTATTCCAGTGGACAACTGCTAAAAACATACCACACCTATTTGGATGTCCAGCTACCAAATGCCGCTTTGTCAGGTGAAAAAAACCCCTCAATTAGTGTTAAATCTAACAAATCTAAGCCCTGTGCCTTCCTAGAGACTGCATTTTAAATATCCCTTAACCTTCTAGTTCTTAATCAGCTCTGTTCCTTAGGTGTTTTCCCACGAAGGTGTGTTTTCCAGGCCTCAGGCAAGCCTTCTCAAAACCCACAACAGAGGTAATGAAGCCTCCCTTGTCTTCCTTGGTGTCTCCCTTTTTTGGTTTCATAGAAGCATTAAGCTCCTCTTGGCAGAGCATCTCATTAGGAGCTCGTGTTCAGCTGATTATTCCTCTTCTGAATCACTGTTTTCCATGACTTTGTCGCCCAAGCCTGTAGTCCAGCTGCCCCTCTATTCTTGGGCTGACAACTTTACATCTGGTGGCACAGAAAAACATGCTGTTTACTTAAGCTCAGCTCATTAAGTGATCCAGCTTCATTTTGGTACCAGTGACCTGCCCCTAACGTGTGCATTTGCAGATCACCAGTAATGATGTTACCTTTTCTTGTAGGTCACATTATGCAGTGTGGGGTCAAGAACCATGGCTTGCTCCGTGGTGCTTCTGCTTACAATTGCACTTGGAGGCCTATCAGTTAATCTTCAGTCCAATTAATTTGCCATATTGACATATATCACTCCTCTTTCTCAGCCGAAATATTGTGAAAGACAGATCAGATGACTTACTAACTGAAGGTTTATTCTATCAGCACTGCCACTTTAAACCTTGACACTAAAGACCTGGGAGTGCTGGTGGACAAGTTCACCATAAGGCAGCAGTGTGCCCTCGTAGCCAAGAAGGCAAATGGTCTCCTGGGATGCATTAGGAATAGTGTGACCATCAGGTCAGGGGAGGTTCTCTTCCTCCTCTACTTTGCCCTAGGGAGGCCACATCTGGAGTACTGAGTCCAGTTCTGGGCTCCCCAGTTCAAATGGGACAGGAAATTACTGAAGATAGTTCCATAGAGGGCTGAGGGAACTGTACAGTCACCATTACAAGGAGAGGCTGAGAGACCTGGAGCTGGAGAAGAGAAAACTGAGAGGGGACCTTCTCAATGCTCATCAATAGTTAAGGGTGGGGAGCAAGATGTCTAAATAGAGATAAAATGAAAAGAGTTTCAAGTTAATTTGGCACGCAGAACCAAGAAAAAAAAAACTGTCTCCCTTACAGACCTCTTCACCAGTACAGTACCAGGACTGTCTGTCTAATTGTAGCATTTTGCAGCTGCCAGAGTGTCTGGGGTGCCTGAGGGTGTAACCATCTCTTGTTGGGTTTCTGCTGCTCACTTGAGGAGAGGCAATGGAGCAGGGGTTATGGGACTGCTGCAGATCGATCCGCATCGGAAAGATCCTGATACAGAGCGACGAGGAGACACAGAGAGCGAAGGTCTACTATGCCAAGTTCCCACCAGACATTTACAGAAGGAAAGTTCTCCTCATGTACCCAATACTAAGTAAGTGTCTTTCATCCTTATGTACAGTGAGGCTCATCTGAGCAGTGAGCATGCTGAATGTAAAGGGACATCCCCAAATTTCAGGGGCTTTGATTGGGTTTTTTCGCTTGGTTTAGGTAGCATAGGAGGGCATTTGTCAGCCTGCACCAGCAGGAGTGCAGGGCAAATCACTGGGCTGTCTCTGTGAGAAAGGTTCAAGAACTGAGACTTGGTATCAGTTATTTCCTTTTATTTATTTACTTTTGTCATAAGAAAAGACTTGAACAGTGGACAGCAGGAGATAAGTCCTTTGGGCCTTTTCCACAATGCATCATACAGATCTACCTTACAGACTGCACCAGTGCAAGTGGAAATGGATTTTACCCCTTAAAGAGCTGTCTGCATTTTAAAAAGAGNTGGTCTCCTGGGATGCATTAGGAATAGTGTGACCATCAGGTCAGGGGAGGTTCTCTTCCTCCTCTACTTTGCCCTAGGGAGGCCACATCTGGAGTACTGAGTCCAGTTCTGGGCTCCCCAGTTCAAATGGGACAGGAAATTACTGAAGATAGTTCCATAGAGGGCTGAGGGAACTGTACAGTCACCATTACAAGGAGAGGCTGAGAGACCTGGAGCTGGAGAAGAGAAAACTGAGAGGGGACCTTCTCAATGCTCATCAATAGTTAAGGGTGGGGAGCAAGATGTCTAAATAGAGATAAAATGAAAAGAGTTTCAAGTTAATTTGGCACGCAGAACCAAGAAAAAAAAAACTGTCTCCCTTACAGACCTCTTCACCAGTACAGTACCAGGACTGTCTGTCTAATTGTAGCATTTTGCAGCTGCCAGAGTGTCTGGGGTGCCTGAGGGTGTAACCATCTCTTGTTGGGTTTCTGCTGCTCACTTGAGGAGAGGCAATGGAGCAGGGGTTATGGGACTGCTGCAGATCGATCCGCATCGGAAAGATCCTGATACAGAGCGACGAGGAGACACAGAGAGCGAAGGTCTACTATGCCAAGTTCCCACCAGACATTTACAGAAGGAAAGTTCTCCTCATGTACCCAATACTAAGTAAGTGTCTTTCATCCTTATGTACAGTGAGGCTCATCTGAGCAGTGAGCATGCTGAATGTAAAGGGACATCCCCAAATTTCAGGGGCTTTGATTGGGTTTTTTCGCTTGGTTTAGGTAGCATAGGAGGGCATTTGTCAGCCTGCACCAGCAGGAGTGCAGGGCAAATCACTGGGCTGTCTCTGTGAGAAAGGTTCAAGAACTGAGACTTGGTATCAGTTATTTCCTTTTATTTATTTACTTTTGTCATAAGAAAAGACTTGAACAGTGGACAGCAGGAGATAAGTCCTTTGGGCCTTTTCCACAATGCATCATACAGATCTACCTTACAGACTGCACCAGTGCAAGTGGAAATGGATTTTACCCCTTAAAGAGCTGTCTGCATTTTAAAAAGAGAAAGCTACCCACACTGCTGAATACTTTATCTCCTCTGTTACCTGCAGCAGTGACTACAAACAGCTGGAGCAATTTCTATTTTCCAGTGCATACTCAACAGGACTTTCTGGATCACAGTCTGTACATGACTGACTTTCAGAANTTCTCAATGCTCATCAATAGTTAAGGGTGGGGAGCAAGATGTCTAAATAGAGATAAAATGAAAAGAGTTTCAAGTTAATTTGGCACGCAGAACCAAGAAAAAAAAAACTGTCTCCCTTACAGACCTCTTCACCAGTACAGTACCAGGACTGTCTGTCTAATTGTAGCATTTTGCAGCTGCCAGAGTGTCTGGGGTGCCTGAGGGTGTAACCATCTCTTGTTGGGTTTCTGCTGCTCACTTGAGGAGAGGCAATGGAGCAGGGGTTATGGGACTGCTGCAGATCGATCCGCATCGGAAAGATCCTGATACAGAGCGACGAGGAGACACAGAGAGCGAAGGTCTACTATGCCAAGTTCCCACCAGACATTTACAGAAGGAAAGTTCTCCTCATGTACCCAATACTAAGTAAGTGTCTTTCATCCTTATGTACAGTGAGGCTCATCTGAGCAGTGAGCATGCTGAATGTAAAGGGACATCCCCAAATTTCAGGGGCTTTGATTGGGTTTTTTCGCTTGGTTTAGGTAGCATAGGAGGGCATTTGTCAGCCTGCACCAGCAGGAGTGCAGGGCAAATCACTGGGCTGTCTCTGTGAGAAAGGTTCAAGAACTGAGACTTGGTATCAGTTATTTCCTTTTATTTATTTACTTTTGTCATAAGAAAAGACTTGAACAGTGGACAGCAGGAGATAAGTCCTTTGGGCCTTTTCCACAATGCATCATACAGATCTACCTTACAGACTGCACCAGTGCAAGTGGAAATGGATTTTACCCCTTAAAGAGCTGTCTGCATTTTAAAAAGAGAAAGCTACCCACACTGCTGAATACTTTATCTCCTCTGTTACCTGCAGCAGTGACTACAAACAGCTGGAGCAATTTCTATTTTCCAGTGCATACTCAACAGGACTTTCTGGATCACAGTCTGTACATGACTGACTTTCAGAAGCAAAGGGGAAAAGAAAAGGGAAAAAAAGAGGAAAAAAAATCAATTTAAAAAGCAAATAGCAGCCCAGCTTTAAAACCACAGGTGGCAGGGGGTGCAGTCAGAATGACTGCTTTTATGCTGCCCAGATCTCTAGTTAACAGCCTTTTTAAAGGCCAGAAATACTAATTGCAAAACTGTATTCTCCTTAGTAGCCATCTGCAATTATGTTTGTGGCCTCAGCTGCAATAATGCACCAAGCAAAAAGACCCCAGCAGAAGCCTTCTGAGAAACACAAAGTTTCCCCACAGGGATCTGACTGTTCATTTACACATCGCCATGAAGAACACAGACTCAAACTCTCTCCAGCAATCCCCAAACTGATGCTGGGCTCGTGGACACCCACTTTTCAGTGTGGCCTTCAGCACTCTGCTTTGCTCATAGGATGAAGAACAACCTGCCTGATGGTGCTGTGGTGCTGGAATGCAGCACAGAGAGCACAAACACCAGGCACAGCACAAGGATTTTCCTTTGAGTAAGAGAACAAAATTTAACAAATTACTGAACACTGTCAAAAAATGCCTCTTTAAACTGCAAAACTCTTCTCCAGCTCTTTAGCATACCAGACCTGATGATTCTCAAATAACCAGTTGGAATAACCTCCAGAGATACTGCTTGAATGGAAAATATTTTGTTGTAGAAGACATAAATATGGGCTTCTCTCCCCACCAGGAGAGAGAGAAGGATGCAGCCAGCATTGGAGAGCAACATAGGCAGAGTACTGAGATGGGAAAGAGGGCAAAGTTGGATTGCTAGGAGTTGTTATATGCTTAGATTCTCTCTCAAGTTTGTTCCAGGCTGGTACATTAGTGTAAAGTGACTTTATTTGCTTGCTCAGTACCTGGCTCTGCTAATACTTTGAGTAAGAAAATTTTTTAAAAACTTTTTAGCTCCAGGTTTAGAAACTCCCAAGAGATTCAGGTTTTTCTCACTTCACTGCATTTGGATTATTACTTACCTATATTGTGAATAAATTATTATAATATCTTTTAGGAAAAAAACAAAAACTAAACAATCCACCAACATTTTTCTCATCTGTCACTGCATACTAAATAACCAGGTTTTACATGGGGGATTTACAGCAAATTTATTTACCCTCACTGAGGGAAACTACATTAAACTTGCCATGGAAAAGTGTTGTAATTCCCCTCTGCTATACATAGATTAGCAAACTGAAAACACTTCAGTGTGAATTACCCTGCCATTGCTATATGTCTGGGATTTTTAAGCTATACTGCAAAGTTCTCTACAAAGATATCTTCTCCCCTTTGAGCTTTTTGAAATACACTGCTACACTGATCCTCATTTTTTGCAACATGCAGGCTATTCATTGTTATTAATGCCAACTGGATACTGAAATTTCACTAAAAGGCTTGGGAAAATCAGAGTTTGTTCTGCCAGGACATTTGCAAATAAACTCCACCAAATCACACCAAGAGAGGTAATTCTCCTTAGCTGCCTGTGATGGACCTCAGCTACAAGATTTTTTCCAAGGAAGCGAGGTGTGAATCAGCAGAATCCAGCTGCTAGAAGCAGCTACTGTCTCTGCAAGCATGCCCTGAACTTCAGGAAGTGCCTCACTGAGCTGAGAAGTCAAATCACCGAGAAGAATTAGTTCTGTTCTAACACAAACCAGGTCAGCTCCTCTGCTGCTTGCCATTTGAGGATTTTCAGGACTTTTGATAAAATTAATTGATTGAAAGTATTTTATTGAGGGTGAAAGAGGCAAACAAGGAAAATTGCCTGTTAGATATCATAAAATACAGAGAGGATGTTCCAGGAGCATAAACCATCATCTTATCCCTCTGTTCAAATAACAGAATATGCTCCACCTCCCATTTGCTCAATAATCCCTAACATCTCCCTGCTTAGGTTACTGGTGTATAACAAAGCCACTTTTATCCTGCTCTGTCCTTGCCCGGTGTTGAGAAAAAGGTAGGGAGGAAAGACAGGATTCACTTTCATGCATAAATCATCCTGTTAGCAGTCTCATCACCTCCTGTTTCTTCAGCTTTTTGAGGCCTGCCATTGGAGCAGGCTGACAGGAGTCTGGCTGAGTTACTAATTGCCAACACTCACACTCAGTGGCTGTCTTATCAGTTGTCAGCACAAGGTTTTCCGTGATAAAGTGGATCAATTGTGCGCCGATCATCTGCTCCCTGAATCATCGATGTTTAACAACAGAACTCTTTTTTTTTTTTTTTTAACCTGTTTCCAAGATGTCTGCCAAAAATTAAACTACACATATACATTCCACTGCAGAGTCTCTCTCTTCAGGGGGTTATAGTTTCCTCAGCTCCTGGAATCTGACAGAGGCAGGTGAACAGTCCACATAAAAAGATCCATTTGTCATGGGTCAGGAACAAGGCAGGTTTTTCTCATTGACAAATATTTTGCTTCATTAAATCTGCAAAATTGCTTTGTGACATTAAATTTGCTCTTCCTACTTTTTTTTTTTTTAATTAATTATTTTATTTCACTCACATTGAACAGTCAAAGCAGAGCTTAGATCATCCTTTGACCCTACAGTAAATCAACCTGCAATACAGGATCCACACTGCAGAAATGCTGCAAAGGACTTACCTGATGTAACTCCACTTTCCCAATGCCAATTGGGTTTTAAAATGTAGCAGGCTAAACTTTTGCAAGCAAGTTTTATGCTGGACTAGATATCACTTCTCTGCCACTCCAACTGTATGCTGCATCAAGTATCATCTGTCCTTCTGCAGCTGGAATAAACTTCTTGTGATAGATCTTCTGATTATTTCAATAAAAATATAGTTGAGAACCAACATCTACTCCAGATGAAACTGGAACTACTTCTGCTCCCCATTACTAATGATTTTGGATTCAGTTCAGTGAGTTTCTAACCCACTACTTTTGCTGATCCCATGCTGTGGCAAGTAAACCTTATCTGAAATACGCCTTGTAACTAACCTCACCGTCCCCTGCTGTTCTGTGCTTCTGTGAGCACTGAAGCTGTCTTTGAGTTCTTGAGCCTGAAGAGGGACATATGTAAGCCCACTGCTCTTAGTGACTGTACCTTGTTTATGATGGGTTTGTTTGTTTTTTAACCTTTGCAATCATTCTGGGTTCAAGTTCAAGAGAGACAGGGAACTGGTGAAGAGTGTCCAACGAAGGTTACAAAGATGCTGAGGGGACTGGACCAAGGTGGGTGTTGGTCTATTCTCCCAAGTAGCAAGTGACAGGACAAGAGAAAATGGCCTCAAGTTGTGTCAGAAGAGGTTTAAGTTGGACATTAGCAAGGCTTTCTTTACTGCAATGTTTGCCAAGCCCTTGAACAGGCTGCCCAGGGAAGTGTTGGAGTCCCCTCGCTGGAGGGATTTGAAAGCTGATCAGAGGTGCTGCTGAGGGGCATGGTCTGGTGGCAGAACGGGTCGCGTTACATGAATGGTTAGACTTGATGAGCTTAGGGGTGTATTCCAGCCTAAATGGTACCATGATCTTTATGAGAGGCTCAGAACTGGGGACCTTCAGTCTGGACATGAGCAGCCTGACGGGATCATCTGAATGATTATCAGGATCAAAAAAGCAGGAGTCAAAGACATGGGGTCAGACTCTTTCCAGTGGTGCTTAGCGACAGGAAAAGGGGCAACAGGCACAAACTGGCACCTAGGAGATGCCTTCTGAACTCAAGGAGTCTTGTTTGCAGTGAGGGTGCTGGAGCCCTGGAGCAATCAGCCCGGAGAGTTTGTGCACTCTCCTCTGGAGAGATTCCAGATGTGTTTGGAAACTGCGATCCTGGGCAAGCTGCTGTGGGTGACCCTGCTTTGGCAAGGGGTTGGACTGGATGGTGCCTAGAGGTCACTTCCAACCCTCTCTGTGCTGAGATTGTTATTCTGTGATTCCATCCTTTATCTTTAAGGCCTTCCATCCTTGTTATCCTGCTTTCAGACAGGTTCGTTATATCCCTACCTAACATTAAAAACTTTTTAACACACCAGTGAGGGGGAAAAGCGTGGCCTTTGCCCCTCTCCAAAATGGCGACACCGCCCATGCGCTGGGGTCGCTCTACCCCCGCGGTCCTCCAAAGCTCCTCTCCCTGGGCCGCGCTCCCTCCTCCCACCCCGCAGGGGGCGGCGGCGCCTGCGCAGAGGCGCGCGCTCCTTCACTTCCGTTTGTCGGCGGCCGCTTCCGGGCCCCCGTTCCTTGGTAACAATGGAGCAGAAAATGGCCGCCTGAGAGGGAAGGGAGGGCGACGCTGCTGCTGTTTGGGGACGGACGGAGCGGGGCGAGTCAGGACCGAACCCGCTCAGGAGCGGGAATAGCAGAGGACCGAGAGCTGGGGAAGCGGCGGCGGGTGGCGGCGGCGGGAGGTGAGTATTCGAGGCCGGAGGCGGACTCTCAAAATGGCCCGGAGAAGGGAGAGGCCCAGGCCCAGGGGAGGCGGCGGCGGCGGCTGCAGCCCCCAGCACGGAATTAGGGGTCTTCGGAGATTACGAAGCCACTCTGCCCCTGCTCTGAGTCCCCGTTGTGTGAACTTCAGAGTCCCGGGTACTGCAGAGCGACTTCTGGCTCCGCGGGGCTCGGAAGGCCGAAACCGCTCCGCGGCAGAGGCGGAGCGGGGTGCCGTGATGGAGCTGGGGGCGGTGATGGCGGTCTGCGGGCGGGTGTGCCCGAGGCACTGCGAGGATCCTCGGTCCCCTTCTTCTTCGGATGGGCTGGGTTCTGTCACCCTGGGGACTTTTCCTCTTTCTCCCGAGGCGTGTGGCGGGGCCTCTCTCCCAAGCGGTGCGAACCTGTTCCTCCATTTGGAGCTGGAGGATAGCTTGCGCTCTTTCCCCTCGGGGAAGGCTACTGCCCCCTCACCCTCTAGTTAACCGGTTGGGCCGGAGAAGTTGAAACTAGCCCCCTTTTGGAGGGGTGGAGTATGCGGGGGAGTTGTAGTCACTATCTTGGGCCTCATCATACTTAGTGCCTACTTAAGGAATCATCAGCTCAGCAGGACCGCGTTTTCAGGCTGTTCTTCCCGTGATCTGAGACAAGAAACCCTGTTGTGGGGAGACAGGCAAGAGGAAGTCTTCATACTCTATCTTTTGTAAGGGTCTTGTGACCCATTCAAGTCTGTGATGTTTGCTGTGCGTGTCGCATTGGTTTCTCTCCAGTTAGTCTCGTCATCTTTGCTCAGTCACCTTAGCTTCCTGTGCGAGTTCTTCCTTCTCTTTTTGGTACTGTTTGTTTGACGATTAATGTTTTTGTTTACCGTATTTCAAGCCAGTCAAGTCCAGCTAGATGTATGTATTACTTTATCATCAGTGTTCTGCTTTAATGATGAAGATGTATATAACAGTGCATCTATATAACATAGTTATTAAGGTTTGTTATGTGTCTTGGTTTTAGTTTGTTATAGAAGGAGACTGACAAAAGGTTTCACAGCAAAAAAATACAGATTTTTTTTATCATATTTTTGTTTGTTTCACCCTTTTTCATCAAGATAGAGGCTTTATGCAGAGAAGCTTCTCAACAAGAATTCAGACTCGATTGTATCCATTGCTACCATCACACATCTGATTTAATTACCTAACCTATGGTGGCAGCTCTGGTTAATTTTAAGATGTAAATCGTTGCTGAAATGCTGAAGAAGCTCTGACATCAGTTTGTCCCTGAATTTTAATTGCAGTGACTTGTCAAGGCTTTTTTTAAAACAAAAAGAAAGAAAAGAAACAGTTGGATGATTCTTGTGCAGTTAATTATCTTGATTGAGAGTCAGAAGCGAAGTTTAGTTGCAGTGGTCAACTAGCACTTAAACTATATTCCCTCTACAAGTTTGCTATTTTGGAATTAAAAGAATTATAGCTTACAATTATATCTTGCCTGCTCTTGACCAGGAAAAGCACAGCACACATTATTAAATTAAGGACTTCTAGTTCTGCTAGACCTCTAAAGCATAACTACAGTGTTCTCTTCATCAGAAATTCTGTTTATATAGATATTTGTCACTAAAATGACTACACCATCATTTTCGAAGCCTGTGGGAGTTGTCACCTGTATTGTATTTGTTTTATTTCTAAATTCATAGACATACTAAGGTGTGCTGGAAAACAGTGTTAGTAGTCTTTGGTTTCCATCTCTCTGGTTTATTGGGGTTTTTTTGTACTGATATTTTTAGGGGAATGGATAATGTGATTGTCAAATGGGAGTAGTTTCAGCTGCCCTATATATTAAGATACCTGTCTAGCTTGTTCCTTTATTCATCTTTCTTATGGGAATGTATAAAAGTAAAGATCTCGATTCTAGTAGAATGCTTACAGTTGCAGCGTAGATGATGTGGGTTTTTTTAATCGCAGAACATAACATTATGACTTCATATACTCAAGTCTAAAGATTGCATCTAAGTCCAGCTTAATTTAGCTTAGCGTGTTACTAGGTTCTTCTAAACCCTTTGTAGAGAACTGGGTTTCCATCTGTTAAAATATTTGAATCCAAACAAGATTATTGGGTGTTTATCCAAGATTTTGTGACTTAATCTTGGTATGGATAAAAACTTTTTTAACAACTTAAGCTTGCAAAAATTAATCTTGAAGGGGTAAAATCAGAAGTGAACATCTCCACCTTCAGTGTATTTTCATGATGCCTTGTACATCTCAAACCATGTACTTCTGAACAATGCAACAGTGAAATGTAGAGCCAGGCATTTTGTATGGTGAGAAGGGATAGGCAGAAGCACCACAGAGACTTCAGTTTGCATATAGGCAGCTTCTTGGCTGCAGGTAGGATTGTGAGAAACACACAAACCTGCATCTCCTTCAGACTGTTCAGGTTTATATTAACAAGGTGCTTGTTAGTAACTTGCTGCTGATGTGCAGGGTTGAAGCCAAACTCTTGAGGTCTGCAAAGTTCTATCGTCTCGTAAAACCATATAACAATAATTGAAAATACAGAGAAAATCAGCAATGTTTTCTCTTAATTTGGCAACTTAAACGTTTTGCTCAGAGCACTCATTGTTTCAATAAGCAAGTTGCGTGTGCATGTAGCCTTCTTAAAATGCTTCAGCTTGCCTGCCTGGATATATCATCAGAAATGGAATAGTGGCCTTGTAGCTGCCTGTTTAAATTCAAATAAATTGCACTTAATTTATTTTCAATGTCTATTTTTTAGGCACTGGACACCAGCAACAGAAGTCTCTGAATAGGAGTACCAGTATGAGTTGTGTTGTAGAGATTATCACTGTTTATTGCCCTTTTACTTTCAGCAGTCACTGTTAGCAGCAGTTTTGTGACATTTAGTGGTAAATTTAAAGATAGAATTTTCTTTTTAATTAAAATTCAGTGACTTACAATTGACTGAGTGCCTTCACTAACTAAAAGTTCTCATTCTTCAGAAATCAAGACACTACGTGGTGGTCACTCTGTGGCCTTATGGGTACAACTTGCTTGGATGTCCGTCCCGTTTATAGTGCTGTCTTTAGTCTCATTGGTTGCTTGAATGCAGCATTACTTTGCCTTTGAGGCTCAGAATGGGCCTTCTGCTTGCTGACCTAGCAGGAGACTCGCTTTTGGAGGAAAAGTGCAGCTTTTTGTGAGACTCCAGTTCTGGAAGCATCTTGCCTTATATATGCTAAATGTTGTCATCTGTGATATCTGAATTTAAATGCAAAAGGCAGTGCTATCTTAACTTTCATTTCAACTCGTATGTGAAAAGTGTTTCGGTTTTGTGTGTTTAAGTGCACCTGATAAAATGTGAGGCCTAGAGATCTGACAGTTCTTACTGTGTTTTATTTTCAAATTCCCACCTTTGTTCCATGTGTTCTCAGCATTTTTTTGCTAAGATCTACCTCTTCATCCAAAGATAATAAGTTTTGTTTCTTTTTAAATGATCTTTCTGTGAGCTGGTAATTTATACAGCAAGGTGGCCACTCTGGCTTAGATACTGTAGGGCTGTTGGAGACTACTGGAGTTCTGTACCTTGATGTTTTCAATTCTACCTCTCAAGAGTTGATGCTACATCTAAGAGTTTATCTTCATCTCAGCAGTTTCTGTTGAAATGTTTTCTCTTTTTTTTTTCTGTTGAATTTTCTGCAGCTGTTCTGCAAATGTATTAACCTTTTTTCTATTGTTTAAAATGTTTGTGCAGAATGGCATCTTGTTTTACAGCCTCTGCTTTGAAACATACTGATGTAGCGAAATAGCTGAATGGATGTTTAACACTCCCTGTTAAGCTGGCTTTTAAATTTTATAGCACTTTACATGGAACAAGTCATAGAAGGCATTTTTTTTTTCTTGAGCTTTCTAAAAGTGTTCATGTTCTATGACTTTTTGAGGCAAAAAGGACATAAAGAGTTCTTGAGTGTTTGAAATGTGTGGTAAGTTTAGTAAGAGCTAATAAAAGCATAGATCTGTTGTTCATCAGAGTGTCAATAGAAAGCAAGATTAGCAGGGGAAAAAAGAGTATATCCAAAATTCATGATGCAACTTTGGAAACTGGAAAAGTTTGTTACTTCTTTCTAAGATGTAGATGAATGAATTGTATCTCTGCTATCAAAGCCTTCAGTGCGATCACAACAGGAAACTTGTGCACCTGCACAAAAAGGAAGAAAACCTCAAACTTGACATAGTGAAGCTCCATGTATAATGCAAATAGTGTTTCATTCCACTGTTTTGTGGTATTTTTCTCTTTTAATTATAGGTTTCACTGTCAGTTTTTGCTTCTGCTTTTGAGCAGACTTGAATGATGAAATATTTAAGATGAAAATGTAGTTTTTGTTATGTCTTCCTGCTGGTTTTGAGTATTGAGAAATTGGATGTAGACTGGCATGGAAACTATTTTTCAACTTTGAGTTCTTCTAGGAAAATGTAGTACTTGGGAGGTGAGGTGAGTCAGATGAATACTACACATGAAGTTGATTCTGTTTGTGCTTAAAGAACCTGGGGTAACAGAACTGCCTGTTCTAGCTGCTGTTCCTGTGTCATTTGAGAAATGGAATTGGAGAGACTGCTGGCTGGGCTTGTCCTGCCAAATGGAGTGGTATGTTAGAGCTGCTGAAGTCAGAGTTCATGGAAAGCACTTTGAGCAGACAGCTGTGTTACGCTTCTGCTGTAGATAAAAAATGGCTTTTAGGTATGCCCTGTGAAAGCAGGGGGAGAAAAAGTAGTTAATCTCTAACAACCCAAACCAGAAAATAAGTACTTCTGTCTTCCACTTGAGTCACTTCTTTCAGTCAAAGGGTTTGGTAATTTCTGCAGACTGGAAGTAAGCAAGGTGCTCTACTGGTTGAAGTACCTAATTAAGATGAGGTTATGAATCATAAATGAGAAATTAGCCTTCTGCTGAGCACATCTATCAAACACTCATTGCCATCATATTTTTTGTTTATACAAAGTATTAATTATGTTGCTGGGACATGAGGTGATTCAGGAGACATTCCTAACATACAAGGCACTGTGAGCTCCGATGTAAGGCTGAAGTACACTGTAACACCTAGATGGGGGTGGGATTTCAGAGGAAATTTTTATTACAAACCAGGTCATGAGCTGAATAGTTTCTGCAGTTCAATTCTTTGCTTTTCTCCAGTTACAATTTGAAGCTTGCCCCGTAAATCTAATGGTTATTATAACTTTAAAGGGATGTTTTTTTTGTTTAATTCCACAAATGAATGATTGCTGAATTTGTCAGATCTTCCAGGTTTTGCCTAGCTAGTTTAATGAGAGTTGTAATGTTTTATGTGAAAATTCTAAGTTTAATAGATCAGGCTAAGGTAGTGTCTTCATATTCAATACAACAGCTAAGTGCAGGAGATACTGCACACAATTTTTGAAGGAAGAAGAACTGGTGATTTTTTATTTTTTTTTTACTGTGCCTTATTGCCTGTTAGTACTTTTTCTGAGTTGAATTCTGTAGTCCCTAAGTGCTAAGCAGTACAGAGAGTGTCGGTGGTGAAGATAAAAGGACAACACAAGTACTTTATCACTACTTGCTGTCCCACAAGATTGTTTTTAAGCAGCAGCAAATTCCTGACTGTTTGGGTTTAGTTTACACCCAACTTGGCATCGGGGAAAGTGTGAAATATTTCTTGTACTGGAGGAATGATAACTTTCCATTATTGAAGGAATAACCAGCACTCTTAAATTGTTAATATCCAAACAAGCAGATCATTACTTCCTCTAGAATAAAAGAATGTAATAAACAATTCCTTTTGTGGGCTTACTGTTCTTGAGCCTGCAGCCTGTGGCAGCAGTGGAAAGACAGCTAGTCATTTGTGCTTGGAAATCTCCAAGGTTGTTGAAGCATAACTGCAGGGAAGACACTCTGCTGACTTGTGGAAGGATGGGAACACCAATTAAGAATTCACTGTAGTTCATATGTCTGGATATTCAGCTGGTGATGATTATTTCCCTTAACTATTTTTTTTCTTTTTGAGGAGAAAATAGTTTATTCTTGCTACAGTTCTGTTTGTGCAACATTTGGGTGATTCCTCCCCCTTTTTTTTTTTTTTCCCCCATAGACTGATTTTCAGTTCTGGATATCTGCGCTGAAGTTGGCCATAATCAAGAGATCTGAACTTCCTGCTCATAGATGTGACCTTTCCCACCCTTTGTCAACTCAGTACTGACAAGAAAGACACTTGAGAAGGAAATTCTGTGTCTTTTAACTTGGATAGGAACAAAGTCTTTTGAGTTGAACTAAACGACTGGAAGGAAGAGAAACAAAGCATACCTGCTTATTAGATAATCAAATGTTGGTAATTTGGTTGTAACTCAATAATATCCTGCTGGTTTTCCCTCATCAGGTTTTCCTGTGTTGCTTTAAGCTTCCTTTAAGCCCGTCTTAACTTTCTGCAGTGTATAAGCTGAGAGCAGAGTCCTGAAGGAGGGACAGGTTTTCAAGTTCTCTCTGCATCACTCTACCACACTGAAATTGGAGTGAGAGGATGTGGTAACTGCCACAGTGGATGTCCTGGTGTACAGCCAGGTGGGACGTATGGAGTCATGCTGAGGTGGTCATGGTCTAAATGTTCTAGTTGGTTCAGCCTGGTAGTGTGGCGCTCTGCAGCGGTGCGGGCAGTGAAGCTTAAAATGGGCAGTGTGGGCAACAAGCTGAGTGGACAATGAAGAGATAGAAAGTAACAGAAGCCTTGGGGTAGAAATCCTATTTTCTGTTTACTGGTTATAATATCAGAGCTCTGGTTTGAGGAGTATCATCCCATTTGCTGTCAGCAGTAAGGGAAGTAGAATGTGTTGCTGTGCATTTAGGCGTTTATTTGCCATCTGTGTTTCTGTCAATGTAAACATCCCATATAGATCTGTAGCCTTTCTAGGGCATTGAAGCCAAACAGCATGAAATGGGGGTACAGTGAGCTAGTGGGCAGCAGCTTCAGATAGGAAAATAGTCAGTCACTGTAAATTAAATTTAAAAAAAAAAAATCTCCTCTGAGACTCTTTTTTTTTGGCAATAGCATCTTTTCTGTCTTGACCAATACCTGGTTTTATGGTTTTGGGAAGGGGCATATGAGATGATGGAAGAGAATTATACAATCATAGACTCATCTAGGTTGGAAGAGACCTTTGGGTCCAACCATTAATCCAGCACTGCCAATTCCACCACTAAACTGTGTACACAAGTGCCACATCTACAGGTCTTTTAAATCCCTCCAGGGGTGGGTATCTACCACTACCTTGGGCAACCTCTTCCAGAGCTTGACAACCCTTTCAAGGCAGAAATTGTTCCTTATGTCCAACCTAAATCTCTTTGGTGCAGTTTACAACTGTTTCCTCTTATGCTGTCCCTTGTTTATTGGGAGAAGAGACTGACCCCCCCACACCTGGCTCCAGCCTCCTTTCAGAGCATTGTAGAGGGCAAGAAGGTCTTCCCTGAGCCTTCTTTTTCTCCAGGCTGAACAACCTCAGTTCCCTCAGTCGCTCCTCAGAAGGCTTAAAATTATTGCCAATTTCATAAGGGAATAGAGGAGCAAACCTGGAAATAAGAAAGACTGATTTAGATGATCCTTTAGGAAATGCTCAGAGTAAGTCTATTGAAGCACACATCAGAGAAGAGATGCCCTGCCTTCACCTTCACTTGTTTTGACTCTCCTTTTTATCCTGACCAAGACCAGTGCTCATTCATCTTCTGAAATGAAACAGACAATGTCTTTGAATCAGACAGGCATTATATGGCTGTGGTGCCTGTGAGCACTGGAATTTGCAGTTAAAAGGAGAATTTCAAAGCACAAGCAATAAGCAAATGTCGTGCTTTGTATGCATAGTGCGGTTTTCTCTTTTCAAAGCTGTTGTAGAATTAGTCTAATGCTTACAAATATGTTAATGTTGCCATTTTTTCCTGAAGATATTCTGTGTTTGAAAGCCAGTCAATACCAAGGTGGCAGTCACTTGGGGGAAAATAGTTTACAAAACTTTATGCTGCTCCTGTCCCTTAGCGTCTTACCACATTTCTTTATTTTCTTAATCTTACTGTCAACTTTCTTTCATTGTTGTCCTAAAAAAGGGAATGCTGCTTAGTTTTGATACGTATCCCCAGAGAACTAGATATCTTTCAAGGTTTTGTTTTGGATGCAAGTGTCTCGTTCTAGTTGAAGGTTTTTTCAGATGTTTCTTTTAAAAGCATCTGTCTTTGTACTTCTGGTGTCTTCTGTAGAATAAATATGTCTTGAAGTGAAGTCACTTGGAGTCATAATTCCGCTACAGAAAGATTGTGAGAAGTTGTTTGTTTCCAGCAAGCCATGTTCTCATTAGAACTGTCTGAGATTTGAAGGGCATACAGATTTCATAACTGAGCCCAGATGGAGTAGAACATACCTGCTGGAGCCATTGCACAACTTCCCCTGTGAATGGGTTCATTTATTGGTGTGTTTGACAGCACATGTGCAAGTCTTCAGGCAGGCCAGGCAGATTGCACCAGAGATTTGGTAACACAGAGAAAACTGATAGGCTTCCATTGGAAATGATGCTGACCCTAGGATGGCTGCTGCTGCTTTCTGAGAAAGGGGATGGGGTGGGGGGGTGGGGTGTGGAACAGTGAAAAATAAGTCTCGTTTCTTTGGTAAGTGGCAAAAATACACAAACTCAAATCATACTGGGAGACTAGAGGAAAGACTTGAGAGAATTTGTCTTTTTAGTTTAAAAAAGAGAAGACCGAGGGGGGATCTCATAAATGCTTATAAAGGGTGGGTGTCAGGAAGATGAGACCAGGTTTTTTTTTTTTCAGTAGTGCCCAGAGAGGACAAGGGGTAACAGGCGCAAATGTCAATATAAGAAGCTCCATCTAAACATGAGGAGGAGCTTTAATGAGTGATGAATCCCTCGAACAGGCTGCCCAGACAGGTGGTAGTCTTCGTCTCTGGAGACATTCCAAACCCCTTCAGATGCGTTCCTATGTGACCTTCTCTAGGTGAACATGCCTTAACAGGAGAGTTGGAGTGGGTCTCCAGAGGTCTGTTCCAACCACTGCCATTCTGTGACTAATTCTGTACTGTATTACCAAGTGGCAGTGAGTTGTGTGCACCTTAATATGGCCAACTTAAAGCCAAGCTGTACTGGTAAGAATTCAGGATGACGAGGATGGAGGTAGCTATTCTGTAATTTGCAAGTCTGCAATAATGGGATGTCCAATCCTATGGAATTTTCTATTTTTCCACACTGAGGTTGGCAGTGCACTTTAATTTTCACAATAGCAGCTGCACTAAGGTACCCTTGGAGATCATGCAGCGCTGCTGTGCTGTGGAGAAGCACCAGTGTAAACTGTGGGCAGTCTTGACTTGACAGCTGTGCTGACAAACCAAAAAAAGATGCTTTTTGCACTAGACAGATGTATGAGCTTTGGAAATTTTCCAGTGAGAAGCAGAAAAGCTTTATTCTTCCAGTGTTTTCATGTCACATGAAGAATGATTTAAATGAAAGGAATGTTTTCTGATGGGGAATGTTATGGCAGAGGTTTTTAGCATGCAGAGGATTAGCTTGCTAATCACCTCTCCCAGTAACTAGATTCTACCAGTTGTACAGGAAAATTCTTGATATTGTGAACAGGGAGGCACAGTGGTTAAGGAAACTAGTTATCATGTTAACTTCATTTGATGTATTTGCATAGTGTAGCTAGTGCCAGAATGTCTCCTACCTTTGCATGCACTTTGTTATGCTTATCAGATACAGACATGGCATCTATCGGCAGTTGCTTCTTTTGGGAGAGACATTGTCATGGATGTGTATTCTTATGGCCAAGAAGGAAGGTCTCCTGAGGTGCATTAAGAGTGAACAGCAAGTTGAGGAAGGTTCTCCTCTCCATCTTCCCTGTGTCAGTGAGGCCACATCTAGAGTATTTGGGCCAGTTCTGGGCTGAGAGATAGGGTACTTACAGGAGAGAGTCCAGTGGATGATATGAAGATGCTGAGGGGCCTGGAACATCTCTGTGAGGAGGAGAGGCTGACAGACCTCGGACTGTTTAGTCTGAAGAGGAGAAGCCTGAGAGGGAATCTTCTCAACACTCAGCAAAAGCTAAGGTGGGGGGGAGGGGGGAAGAGGATGGGGCCAGAATCTTCTCAGTGGTGCCCAATGATAGGACAAGGGACAGTGGGCACAAAGCAGGTTCCATCTGAAAATGAGGAGAAATTTCTTTGGTATGAGGTTACTGGAGCCCTGGAGCAGGCTGCCCAGAGAGGTTGCAAAGTCTCCTTCTCTGGAGAGATTCCAAATGTGTCTGGAATTGTGATCCTGGGCAAGCTGCTGTGGGTGACACTGCTTTAGTAGGGGGTTGGACTCAAGGTCCTTTTTCACCTCCACCATGCTGGGATTCTGCGGTCTCATCTAAATGAAAAACAAGAAGTAGTCTTAAAATGTGAATTAAAAATAGCTGTGTATAGCAGAAATGACACCTGGTATGAAATGTGGAGCTTTATTCTGTAAATTTTAGTCATCGTCATCAGGAGTTCAGTAAATGCTGAAACTTGCTAGCAAATTCTTCTCTTGACATAAAAATATAAAGTTGGTTTTACCAAATACCATTTTATATTTGAGAAGACAAATAGCCTTTGTTTGGATTTTTTTTAACACACATAGTATTTCATAGTAACTTCCATCTTCTTTATTTAAATCCTTCCTAACTCCTTCATTCTGATAAAATTGACTTGGATTGCTTGTACTTCTCCAAGAGGTTTGTGTTTTGAGAATGACTTCGTTTTTGATCCCCATGGTTATTCACTTCATCTTAACTCAAGCTTCATTGCCAAGCTACTTCCCCTTCCTCAGATTTAAGGGTAATAATGAAGAGTGCAGTACAGATTAAGCACTCATAAATTTCATGCTATATTTCACTGCACTGAATGTGAAGGGTTTGTTTTCTCTCTTTAGGTGTTATTCCACCCATCAAGATGGAAAGCTCAGATTCTAGTGATAAAGGCAATATTGATCAATCAGAAGCACAACGTCAGAGCCAGCTAGATCGGCTGGATCGAGAAGAAGCTTTCTATCAGTTTGTAAACAACCTGAGTGAAGAGGACTACAGGCTTATGAGAGACAACAATTTGCTAGGAACACCAGGTAGGTAATGCTTCTGTACATAGATCTTGGTAGATTTGCCTGTAGGTGATTTATGCCATTTTCTGTTCTCCTGAAGCTGTTTCACCCGTTTAGTTTGTGTGCTGCAGTTGTGTTCCATGACAGAAAGTAGCTTCTCAGATAACTTATGCATACTCAAATTTGAGCAGTTCCCTGACTAGTGGAGAGGTGTGGATTCGTCAGATAAAAAAGTGTTTACACAACTTGGTGGGAACACCCATAATTGACTCAGTTCCAGTTATGGACCTCTAGACTTTTTTTTAATCAAATAGTAATTTCCTGTAAGCATCTGTGTGAAAATACTGTGCTCGTGAGGTTGAGTTTGTAGGTAGAACAAGCAATCTGGTGCGAGATTGTGCATGAGCATTTTTGTATGGGTTTTCAATTGAGTTATTACTTCAACTTTTTGTAGAATGATAACTTAATTCAAACCAGTTCTAAGTTGAAACTTTAACTAATTTAAACTTTTTTATTCTTTTCGTACTTGCGAAGGTGTTACCTTAAATATTTTACTCTGGACACTCGTTTAATTGGTACAGAATGGTAAAAATTGTTGCTAACTTGTACAGAAGTCCCAGAAGCAGAAAGCACAATAGGGTGAAACTGGATCATTTATCTTCAGCAAAACCTGGGACAATGGTGCCAAAGGGAACTTCCCCTTAGCAACTCGTTTGTCAGTCGTATTATGGCAGGATTTAATTAAAGCAAAAACAAAAAAAGACTGGCAGTGGCTTGTACCTTCATTAGAAGCTTTTGATGATGCTTGCCATACGTGTGATTTGGAAATATTTTTGGAAAATTTTGCTTATTTTCTAAGGTGAAATTACTGAAGAAGAGTTGCTGAGAAGGCTACACCAAGTTAAAGAAGGTCCACCACAGCAAAACAGTGATGAGAATAGAGGTATATACAGTATTTGTGAAAACTCTTAACTTTAGCACCCCGTATGGACCTTAACTTGAGTGCAGGAGTGGAACAAGTTAAGCCTAGGCAGGTGCAAGGTGAGCTTTGTTTCAGAACTCAATGAACCTTACGTCTGCTATCTGCTGCAGAGGTCAGTTTGGGACACAGTTTGCTCATAGTACATCTGTTATTTGCATCAAGGTAGTCTCATCTAGGTTTCTTTCCTCCTATTTATTTATTGAAGATTGCCTTCCTGTCTGCTCCCTTTTGGGATACGTTTTGGCAGTCTCTTCTTTTAGTCACCATTCTTCCCTTCCAAACACACTATTACTTTTATCATCACCCTTCTGTAGGTATTGGTAGAAGACTTTTACACTGAGACTTATTCTTCAGTGAGGTTGACTTGCTCTAAAGCTATTACCATAAAATCATAGAATTTTGGTTAGAAGAGACCGGTAAGGTCAAGGCCAGCCATCAACCTAAGACTGCCATGGCCATTAAACCATACTCTGTGCCATGTCCAGATGTTTCTTGAACACCTCCAGGGATGGTGACTTCACCACCTCCCTGTTCCAATGCCTGACCACTCTTTCAGTAAAAACATTTTTTTTCCAAATATCCAATCTAAACCTCCCCTGGCACAATTTCAGGCCATTTCCTCTTGTTCTGTTGCCTGACGCTAGGGAGAAGAGACCAACCCCCTGCCTCACTTCAACCTTCTGTCAGGGAGTTGTAGAGAGTAGAGAGGTCTGTCTTCAGCCTCCATTTCTCCAGCCTGAACAACCCCAGTTTCTCCAGCCACTCCTCCTAAGAGTTGTTCTGTAGACCCTTCACCAGCTTTGTTGCCCTTCTCTGGACCTGCTCCAGCACCTCAATGTCTTCCTTGTAGTGAGGGGCCCAAAACTGAATGCAGTATTCAAGGGTCAGGACAAACTTAGTTCTTTATTTAGTGGTCAGTGATCACCTAATTGTTTGGGAAGGAAAACACAGAGTATTTCTGTGTCGTGACACCTAAATGTGACTTCTGATTAAACATCCTGTGTTATTTGGATGACTTGTTTGCTCTGTGATGACTGCAGCCTACCTGTATGTTCCAGAAAAATGTCCACTCCTGCTCCCTTCAGAGAGCTCTGGTAGATAAGAATTGTGATGCTACATGTGAAACCATGCTAGCACTCAATAGGGTTAAGCACTTCTAAGTTTTCACTTGTTTAAACTTTAGCAATGAGGTTCTTGGAAAAGATCATTCCCAAATTAGCTCAGTGCTCTAATTTTGGTAGTTCCCTGTCTTTTTCACAGGTGCAGAGTCCGCAGAAGATGTTTCAAATGGAGATTCTATCATAGACTGGCTTAATTCAGTCCGACAGACTGGAAATACAACACGAAGTGGGCAACGAGGAAACCAGTCCTGGAGAGCGGTGAGCCGGACTAACCCAAATAGTGGCGACTTCAGATTCAGTTTGGAAATAAATGTCAACCGTAATAATGGGAACACAAATCCAGAAACTGAGAGCGAGCCATCTGTGGAGCCTTCCAGTGGGGAGGATTTGGAAAACAGACAAAGTGACTCGGTGATTCAGACCTTGGAAATTCCAACTGAGGAAGATTCTCCTCCTAGAGGGCAGAGGAGAACCAGAAGTAGGAGTCCAGAACAGCGGAGAACACGGGCTAGGACTGATAGAAGTAGGTCACCTATTAATCCAGTGAGCGAAGCTCCTCGCAGGTCTCATCACAACACATCATCTCAAACGCTTGACCCCTCCTCGGCCAATGAAGCTGAGGGAAGCTCTAGAACTAGGCAGCATGTGACGTTAAGGCAGCACACAGCAGGGACCGAGGTGCCCAGTGAGAACGCTGTTCTCTTTTCGACCCCTGAAACAAGACCTGCTCCTCAAGCAGCAGGTTCTTCGGAAACCAACAGCAGCAGTGAGTCCGCAACTCCTGGACAGAGGCCTCCTACCATAGTACTTGATCTTCAGGTGAGAAGAGTTCGTCCAGGGGAGTATCGGCAGAGAGACAGCATAGCCAACAGAACTCGATCCAGGTCCCAGACCCCCAACAACACAGTCACTTATGAGAGTGAGCGGGGAGGCTTTAGGCGCACCTTTTCCCGTTCGGAGCGGGCTGGAGTGAGAACTTATGTCAGCACCATTAGGATTCCAATCCGTAGGATCCTAAACACAGGCTTGAGTGAGACTACATCAGTTGCTATTCAGACTATGCTGAGGCAGATCATGACAGGCTTTGGAGAGCTGAGCTACTTCATGTATAGTGATAGTGATGCAGATCCTAATGGCCCAGCTCCAAACCAGAATGTGGATGCTTCAGAGCCACAAAACGGTGGTGGTGGGACTTCCAGCAATGAAGGTACAGATGTTAGCTCAGGGGAGGTGTATGAAGGTGGTAATGAAGGTGGCTCAACCTCCGGTGCCAGACGGGAAGGTCGGAATACAAGGGGATCGGTCACTTTTGAAGAAAGTGGTTCTCTACCATTCCTTAGCCTAGCACAGTTTTTCCTACTCAACGAAGATGATGACGACCAACCAAGAGGACTCACCAAAGAACAAATTGACAACCTAGCCATGAGGAATTTTGGTGAAAGCGATGCTCTGAAAACCTGTAGTGTCTGTATTACAGAGTACACGGAGGGCAACAAGCTCCGTAAGCTGCCTTGCTCGCATGAGTATCATGTCCACTGCATCGACCGCTGGTTATCAGAAAATTCCACTTGTCCCATTTGTCGCAGAGCAGTCTTAGCTTCTGGAAACAGAGAGAGCGTTGTCTAAATGAGCTCTGAATTGATGGCCAAGCAGCTAGTGTGATAGTGATGGGCAAAGAAGTCACTTCCTTTATGGCCACTTTTTGAGTGGTACCTCGCTGTATAATAATGACTCGGAGTGAATCTTCCCTCATGAAAGCATTTTCTCTGGATTATTCAAGCTTTTCAAATTGGAGAATTTCTTTAATTAGAGTTTTCAAGATCTAGTCAGTTTGGGTGTTAAATTTCACTTCTCCAAAGACATCTACTCACTTAAAAATATTTTTATTGGTTTTTTTTCTTTGCGAAGAAGTTCTTTTCTCCCACCCAGCCCATCCCAGTCCAATAACCATTTTGTCCTCAAGATTGCGCTTACAAGGAGCTCTTGGAGAAATCATCCCAGCTAAATGTCCATGAGCTGTAAGAGGAATTTTTGAAAACAGAAATAAAAAAGGAAATAAAACGAACTTGATTGCACACTTGAAACATACTTTCGATTTGCCTACTGGGTTAATATTGGACATGCCTGTGTAAATAACACTAATGTTAGCCCTTTCCCCATCACTATGGCACGCTGTAGGATGAGCTGGTAGCTTCATTGGGATATTTATCTTGTGGAAATACTAAGAATTGCCTATGCTTGTTTAAATAAAAATCAAAACAAACAAAAAACCAAATCTGTTTTAAAATTGTAAAGCTTTTTTGTAGAAGCTCAGTACTTTTCCAATGCACTGTTGTACTAACGCATTAAGAATTAAAATTGTACCATGCTTAGAAATCAAGAATGCTTTTCATACAGACCTCACCACCCAGAGGCCAAACTAAACCCCAGAGAGCTGCTTTTGTACTTGTGGCCCTGTCAGGAGCAGTGTGTATCTGTACTGTTTGTGTGAGCAGCTACTGTAATATAAAGCCAGTTGAATTAGACAATTACATAAAATCCAGAAATGTTACAGCTGCAGTGTTTTGGCTCAGCAATGCCCAAAAAAAGCTGATAAAAACTAGAAACTGTTCAAACAGCTGGTTATTTCTTGAGGTGGTTGCTAATACACAAAACAGTGTGTATCAGTTCATTCAGTGAGGTTTATGCCCAGGTTTTCTCTCAAACTTCAACTTCTGAGGCAACTCTCTGTAACTTCAGCACACAAGTACTGACTGCTTGTTTTTCTTCCCTGACAACTATATTAGTAACCTGTGGAGTGAACATGCTACTAGACCCAGAGTTGGTAGCCTGGGACTCAGGTGCCACAGAAAAATATCTTAGATATGAACTGAGAACGAGATGATTAAGTTAAATTTGAAAATTATAATTGATTATGAGAGCACACTTAAATGTGTAACCCATTCTAACAGTGTTAAAACCCAACAACCTTTTTATCCTCCTATTGGGCAGGTTAAAATGGGTTGAACTTACTTACAGAATTGTGTGGAGTATTGAGATTTGGAGAATGTAGCTTGGTCCTCAGCAGTGTCGGGGAAAACATCCATCACTCTCGGTGACCTGGTCTTTGGTTTATTCTCTAATGATTATTCCTTTCCTAGCTGACCTGTGCAGCAGGGAGAATAGTATTTGTTTCCACTCCTGGGCAGTAGTTCCAAAGGGATATAACCTGCTCTTGCTGCCTCTAGGGGAAGTGTTTCTTGTCGCTCAGATGACAAAAGCAAATCTAGGCTGTCCTTTTCTCCTGATCAAAACACGTTTTTGGTGTTTTGTAGTAGTGGTTGCTTAAACTATGGTCTCTGCTCTAAGCCACTTTAACATCTCTTCAGGTAGTTAAGGATTCCACACTGTCCCAAAATTCCCAGTTTTCTTCTACGTGTGCGTTTTGTGGTGTTTGGTTTGGCAGGAAACCCTGACTGGCTCTGGAGCTTGCTCTCCTGCTGGTGGGACATACTGTTGTGCCCAAGGGGATATGTGTCGTCTTTTTGAAGAGCAGAATAAATAAGCTCATGTTTTTGAGTATTTCCCTCTGACATCATCAGTGTAAAGTGGAAGTTGGTTACTCATTTCAGGTGCTGGGCTCCCTATGCCAAAATTCCTCAACAAAAGAACACTTTGAATTTCTTCCAGTAGCATTCACACAGCAGATATTATCAGGTGTGTTCCTAGTAGCTGTACTGACTTACTGGAGCATAGAATTAGGAGAAGACCCCTTTCTCTGTGAATGCTGTGTTAGATTTGAAAGTGTGACTGATCTCTGAGGACTAAAGCAGCAGCCCACTGGTGCTGATTGGTGTGGAGCATGGCTGTGCTGCGTGTCACTTAACATTGCTTTCTTTATCATGTTCTGAGTTCCCAGTAACTGTTCACCTTAGGATCAGCTTTCCAGTTTTGTTCTAGCTTGATAGTGGCATGCCTTAATCTTTTCTGTAAAAACAGCAACTAATAAAATGTTGGAGGCTTCCCAAATGGTACCAAGAGCAAATAAGTTCACCTCAGTTCAGGAGACTCTGACTGTCCTCAGTACACTTTATGCCTTCTCCAATGCCATGCATGCTAAAGGTGCTGGGGTTCATGGTCTGAAGTCTGGAAGAGGTGGCAGAAATTAAACTGCTGATACAGCAGAGACCTCTTCATGTAGCTGAGTCATTTGTCAGCCACTGTGGCAATTCATCTTCTGTTCTACTGAGGTTAGGTTGGAGTTGGGAAAAGCCATTATTAACACTTCAGTTGCTAACAAAATACGACAAGCTCATAATTTAGCAGTGTTTGTGATTAACCTAATTTGCAGTTTATGAATCAGTCTGATATTGAGCACTTGCACTTACCATATCTCTCAGTTTGTGCTTTCTTGGTGTTACAGGAGAGATGCAGCCTCTTACTTCCTATTGGTAGCAGCATGAAGAGTTAAAAGGGCTTGTTTCAGCGTTTTCGGAGGCCTGATGGTACTGAAATCTGAATCTGGAGAGGCAGAGGCAGCCTGGTTGCATTAGCTGCCTGGTTCACAGTGCCACCGTGTGGGAGCCTCAAAGCCGGGCTCCGTCTCCTCGCTTGGTTTCTTCTCCGTTAAAGGCGGTAGCGCTCTTAAAGGCTTTGGGGGTTCTCCGTTGCCTGCCTCAGTAGTTGCTGTGATGGTTTGTCAACTTGCGAGCCACCCAAGCTCCTGCTGTGAGTCCCTCTCGCTGTTGTGTGAGTTTAATTCAGAACAGATCTGTACCCACAGGATCTCCTTGCACAGCAATTAAAGCAGTCACGAGGCCAAAGCCCAGGAGCGTACACACTATTTTTGATTGAAGAGTGTGTTTGGGAGTTTCACTCAGATGATGAACCAATAGATAGTCATAGGTGCTTATTTTTATTTTTAATTGGGACTTCTATCTGTTACAAACTGAAGAGTTAGTCCTGATAATTGTCAGATCTAATTTTCACGTGGCAAAATTTCTCTGAACAAACTGGGGAGTTTGCACAGAACTTCTAGGCATTTAATTTTTTTTTAATGACTTGTCTAGGGTAGGTGCTGCATGCCTGGGAATGAGTCAATGTGAGGATGCTTTGTGAGCAGCACTGATGTGCAGGACAGCAGCTGCATAGCCGTGGCACCACACCACTTTTGCAGGAGCCATAATTGTCCATTGTGTGGGCTTGCAGACAAATGGATTTCCCACCAAAGTGGGCACAACGGACCATAATGACTGTCACTCCAGTTTCCTGTCACTTGTCTGCGTTATGCAAATGTGGAGAGTCCCAACGGACTGTTGCTCTGTTCTGTCTGCAGCCTGGAAATGGTTGCCTGCACCAAGAGGAGTCTCATAATAACGAGGGTCTAACGTGAGGATGAGAAAGGAAAGTTGCTGAGCTTGCCCCGTTGATATCCGACATAGCAGTGTGGTGAGGGGTTTTGTGACTTTCACAGAGTGATCTGCAAATACAAAGCTCCATCCTGTTGGCTCAGCCACAGCCTTCTCTTTAGTTCAGGTTCCTTTAATTCATTTCTCATTGCTCATCCTTTTTCATGCCGTGGTGGCTCATATTCCTTGAGTATGAGTCCATCAGCAAGCGTGGAGCTAATGGGTAAACAGTCATGGAAATTTCTCCTGCTCCTTTGCCTCTACCCAGGAGGAGGTGCTTTGAATGAGGACTGGCTTGGTGCTGTGCTAAGGACATTTATAACAAATTCAGAAATATTCCCAACCCTTAGGTACACTAGGCCTTTTTATTTGCTTATCCTTGATGAGGGAGGGAAGAGGCAGAATCACTGTTTACTTCCCCAGAGTACACAGAAATTGTCTTGTGTTGAAAAAGAAGGGAAGTTTGCATCTGTTATACTAGGGCTTCCCAGCTTCTCTTTGGTATGAGGTATCTCTATTTTTTTTTTTCTTTCCCCTCTTCCAGGGAAAAATAGCATTGAATTTGTTTTGGTTTATCTGGTTTTGTTCCCTGAAGCTAAAACACCCAAGACTCCTTCCTTAATGTTGCTACCTGATAGTAGGGTGTTTGTTGGGAAGCCTTGAATTCAACTGAGAATGTAACTTTTTTTTTTTTTTTTTTTTTTTTTTTTACAGTGCTTTACATCTGTTTATACAGGACTTGTTTAATCCAAAATGGTACTTTGAGGTCATTGAGCAACAGTTTGACCCGACTCGATAGCTAACATTTAGGAAGAGTTTGTTCCCTATGTAAGATGTCATAATGCAAATGGAAATAGACTCAATAAAATGCATGAAGTGTTTGTTTTGTTCTTGAGCATCACTCCTTGGGGGTTGTTCTCCTTGCAGTGGGAATGCACTGAGCAAACGATGGTGGATGTGGTAGGAGTCTCTTGCCTTTTCTGGTGAGGCTGGGTAGAAAGGGAAGAACCAGAACGATTTAGAGTTAATTTCTTGGGAGAATTTATTGCTCCTTAGTACACAAAGCTGAGGCAATAAATGTCACAATGCCCCAGACTTGTGTAAACCTGTCAGTGGATAATGTGGGATACCAAAGCAGCTTCTGCAAGTTGTCTGTCAAGGAGTAGCTGTTACTTTTGGGGGTGCCTGTCTGTAGCAGTGCCTGCTGATTGAGGCTCTGGGGGCTGTGCCTCCCCAGAAACACCCCTTGCCGTGCTCAGTGGCTTTCACAAGCGGCTCTTGCATATGGCTAAAAGCTTGGTCCTAAAATTAGTAGCTGATGTACGTGCAGATACTTAGCTGAGTGGGAAGGACATTTTTTAGGGTGTGGGATGCTTTATTGTCTTTATTATGTGCACTTTCCTCACCTCAACTCCATTCCTCGAGTAGGAAGTGGGAGCTGCTCCAAGAGCGATGTGCTGACATGGAAACAAAAGAGGGGGTTGGGTAACAACAGGCAGTGCCTGGTGCTGGTGCCTGGGCTAGTGCTTGACACTGCTGGGAGTGGTGCTGCTGTTCAGCGTGGAGGGAAGTGTGGGGCTCTTCCAGGGGTTCAGCTCCACTTTCCACAGGGAGAGCTCTGGGTTAATGTTGTCTTTTCCCCAAATCCCACATGCTTTGTGTTGAGCTTCATGATCTGCTCTGCAAGTGTCCAGCTTGGTCTGAAAGTGAGTCTTTAACAGGTGTTGGCTTTTATTTCAGTGATCTCATTCACAAAGTGGTTCCCACACTTGCTATACCAGGAACTCTTTGCAGGCTCCAGCCCCACATCTGCCTGTTGGAGGTTCATCAGTTTGGGTAGCTCTGTATTTTTTTTCTGTTCCTTAACAAATTATCCATCTACTCCCAAATGGCTTAAAGAGTCCAAAGGCTTGGAGAGCACGTGTGGCTGACTTCATCCCTGTGTTTGTTTTCTTTAACACATTCGAGGTCTCTGTTCTGACCTGTAAAACTTTATATAACCTCATTCCTCCCTCTTGGTGCTTAAACCCTGTAACCTTTTACATTGTCC
This sequence comes from Ramphastos sulfuratus, assembly GCA_013399055.1. Classification (NCBI taxonomy): domain Eukaryota; kingdom Metazoa; phylum Chordata; class Aves; order Piciformes; family Ramphastidae; genus Ramphastos; species Ramphastos sulfuratus. The sequence continues at coordinate 58,713 of WBNM01037736.1, read as the reverse complement.
TACTCCTACCTTCAGGGTACATTTCCATGGCAGATCCAGACCTTCACAGGGGAGTATGTTTGGCTGTTTTGCTGCTGCTGCTACTTGGTGGGAAGAGAAAGGTTGTGTTTGGCAAACCCTTTCATCCCAGAGCAATGGAGTTGAGGAATAACTACATGGTCAGGGGCTTCTCGCCTCCGAAAGGGCTCTTTTGACTGCTCCTTGCTGGGATCAAGTGGAAACAGAGAGGTAGGGAGAAAAGCAAAGATTGGCTGCTGCTTCCTTGCCTTTCCCAGCTGTTTCAAAGTGTGATTGAACCTGTTTTGGGGCTTTTGTTATAATTAATCTAATCTCAGCTCTGTTGTGGTTCCCTAAATCCTTACAATAAAGTGATATAGAAGAAAACTTACCCCACTTTTTAGTCTTAAACTGGAGGGGCATTGTCTGTGATGCTAATGAGGTGCTGCATGCTCCAAATGTTCCCCTGAATAAATCCCCTGTTAATCCAAGCATGTGAAAATCCAGACGTCAAGTCCACTCAGCAATGATTACTTCGTGAATTAGGAGTCATCCTGTATTTGCTGAGGGGTTCTCAAGCTTGGGCAGCCCATGCCAGCGGGGTTCTGGGGTTTCCAGGAAAAAGCTTGCAGGTTGGATGGGGCTTTGAGCAGCCTGGTCTAGTAGAAGGTGTCCCTGCCCATGGCAGGGGGTTGGAACTAGATGATCTTTAAGATTGCTTCCAACCCAAACCATTCCATCATTCTGTGATGCTTACAATAGTGTGGCTGTGGTGGGTTCCCTGTGGCAGCCAGGAGAGGAGACTGCTGGGCTCTTGGTTGCCAACAGAGATATTTTTTTTGCACTGGCTTGATTTCTTGACTTCAATTTGCAGAATGTGATTCTCCATGTTGAAAGAGAAGGCTCCAGGGAGACCTCAGAGCAGCCTTCCAGTATTTGAGAGCAGGAGAGCAACTTGTTATTAGGACATGGAGTGACAGGACAAGGGATGATGGCTGCAAATTGGAAGGAGCTGGGGTTAGATTAGACATTAGGAAGAAATTCTTCCTTGTTAGGGTGTTGGAACGCAGGAAGAGGCTGTCCACAGATGTTGTGGTGGCTCCAGACCCAGAAGTGTTCAAAGCCAGGTTGGATGGGGCCTTGAGCAACCTGGTTTAGTAAGAAGTGTTGCTGCCTATGGCAAGGGGAGTTGGAACTTGATGATCTTTAAGGTCCCTTCCAAGCCAAACCATTCTGTGATTCTATGAAAGTTTGGGTCTGGTGATTTTATACTCTGAAGCAGCAGCTTTGCTCATTGTGATGGGTCTTGTATGAAATGCCATGAAGCAAAAAGTGCCTGGCTTGGTTTCTTGGCTTTAATACCTGCTCTAAGTCTTTCTTTACTAGCAGTGAAACACCCTCAGCAACACCACCCCAGGCCAAACACCAATGTGTTGCCCTGTGTCTGCAAAACCAGAGCTTGTCTGCAGGCTGGCTGGTGGTTTTGCTGGTCCTGGAGGGTGTTACGGGTGTGAAATCTCTTGAAGTCATTTTTAAGAGTCCACAGGCTTCATCTCCTGACCTCAGAGCAGGGATCAGTGCTGAGGTATGAACAGAAGTGGAACATCTGCATCCCTGCTCTGAACATCACTCTGCCAGCTGAGGTGAGAGCAACACCCAGCAGGTAAAAGGCAGGAAAATACAGTGGGAAAAAAAAAAGTTTAATCTCTGTAGATACTGCTGACTTCTAAATAAACTAAATAAATACTAAATAAACTTGGAAATGACTTGGCCTTTGCTGCTGGCACCTCTGGGATGATCTTGCTTTAATTTTCAAGGGATGGATCTAAATAAATCAAATTATCTGGGAGGGAAACAGCTGGGAGGTGCCCCTAAAGCTGATAGCTGTCAGATAGCATCCAGGCAGTGCTGCTCGTCCATCGTCTCTGCACATGTGGCAAGGCTAGGGAGGAATGGGGAGAGGTGGGAAATGATGGAAAGGGAAAGACTAGGAGTGGGAAATGATGAAAAGAGATGAAGGACAGAGGAGGGGAGGGAAAGAGGAGGGGAACTAAGGACAGGTAAAAGGCTGTGCTGCTCTGAACAGGACTGATTAAAAACAACAACACAGGTGGAAGAAGAATACAAGTGGAGCAATACCACTACCATCCTTTGGATCTGGCTGTGGGGGGACAAAAAGTGGGTCCTGAAGAGACCTGTGGACCGTGGTCTAGGGTTCAAGCAGGAGGGTATCGAGTGGTGCTGCAGGCGATGCAACGCTGGCCACGTACACTAGCCTGAACGATGCTGCAGATGAGATGACAACAGAGTTCTAACCACAAAACCCCGATCCTGGGCGGAAGAGATGCGTGCCAGAACAATAGCTCGAGCCTGCGAGGGCTGGGGCGGGACGACACAAACACACATGGGGCCCTGCTCACACCCCAGCCCCAGGAGGGGCTGTTTACACAACTGTGCAGAGAAAGCCCCCAAATGCTGCCTGTGTTTCCAGTGCAGGATGGCGTAGGGCTACAGGTAATTGGGACGAATTTGTTTATAGCATCTTTTCTGCCAAAACATAAAATATTAAAATAAAAATAATAATTAATAAAAGCATCATACCCTGAAGCCCTGGCCAGGATAAAGCATGCACAGGTGAGCAGGTCCAAAAGCGATCAGTGCCTCTTGCAGCCCAACGTTCTTTTTCCCATCCACTCCTTCATTTTCTCCTGTCTATTCTCCTATTTCTTCCTCGGGTCTCCTCCTTTTCTCTCTCCTCTTTCTTTTCCCCCCTTCTTCTTTTCCCCATCTCTTCCTCTGTTTTCTCCCCCTCCTTTTTCTCCCTTCTCCTCCTCCTTCCCTCCCTTCCCCCCCTTTCCCCTTATTCCCCCACCCTTTCCTTTTCCCTCTGCCCTCTGCTGTGTTTGCCTTAGATCTAAGCATTTTATTTTCTTCCCTCTATTGCTTTGCCCTGCTGCCAGCACAAAGCAGTTTCCAATACTGCATTTAAACGAAGCCCCTAAATCCAACTTGAAGTGAGTGCATCCTGGACGCACCCTTGTCAGCTGCACTCTTCAACTTCTCCTTTCCCCTTCAGTGATACATCTGAGCACCCAGGCTGGGTGCTGGGCACCCTACTCTCAGAACACCTCAATTTGATGCCCTTCCACAGCTGCCTGAGCAACAAACCTGCTGAGTGTGGGTGCGGTTGAATGCCCTGGGAAGGGAGCTTGGCCAAATTATTGTTTTAAATGACGGCAACGAAGGGAAGATTTGCATTTGGAAGCAGAGATGATTAAAATAAAGCTCCTGCCACTCAAGTGTGCATCCTTCAAGATGCTTCAAAAGCATTTGCAGATGGGGGATTTAATTTTTTAATTTTTTTTTTTTTATTTGAAGGATTATAATATTTAAATCCTGCAAAAAGAAAACAGATGGAGAACACAATGAAGGAAAACAAACCCAGCCCAGAGCCTGCGGAAAGAGTAGCAGAGGAGTGGCCAGCACAGCGTGTGCCTGCAGCCTCCAAATGCTCAGTAACCGTGTGCAGCCTCACCCAACTGCACATACATGCATGTATGTGTGTGTGTGTATATATATATATATAAATAAAACCAAGCATTTAACCCCCCAGCTAGGTAGAATCATAGAATCGTGGAATTGGTTCAGTTGGAAGAGGTCGTAGCCAGGTGGAAGTCGGTCTCTTCTCCCAGGCAACCACCAACAGAACAAGGGGACACAGTCTCAAGTTGTGCCAGGGGAGGTACAGGCTGGATATTAGAAGGAAGTTCTTCACAAAGAGAGTGATTGGCATTGGAATGGGCTGCCCAGGAAGGTGGTGAAGTAGCCGTCCCTGGCGGTGTTGAAGAAAAGACTGGATGAGGCACTTAGTGTCATGGTCTAGTTGATTGGATAGGGCTGGGTGATCTTGGAGGTCTCTTCCAACCTGATTGATTCTATGATTCCACAATTCTATGAAGAGACCTTTAAGGTCAAGTCCAACTGTCAACCCAACACCCCTAACCCCTTTTTTTTTTCATCTTTCCTGTGTGTTAGGGCCAGATCCAGCAGCCTGGCAGAACGAGGAGGAAATGCTTGATGCCCTGGCTTCAGCCAGCAAGGAGGCTGTGAGGGGATTCCCAGTGAGCACATGCACAAATACAGCTATGGATGTAAAAAAGAACCAGCAAAATTAGATAGATAGATAGATAGATAGATAGACAGACAGACAGACAGACAGGTTAGGTAGATAATTAGATAGATTGGATAGATAGATTAGACAGATGTTAGATAGATAGATAGATATGTATACATTTATGTATGTGTACATATATGGAAGTTGCAGGGTCTTTCCCCTGTTTCTTTTCTGGGTGTCCCTATGAAATATGCATAAATACACCTATGGATGTAAAAAAACTCAAAACTGCTAAAATGATTGATTGATTGATAGGCAGGCAGGCAGCTAGATAGATATGCATACATTTGTTTGCTTATTTGTTCCTGTGAAGTTTGCAGGCTCTCACCCCTATTCCCTTTCTGGGCATCCCTGTGGATGTGCAGCCCACTTTTATCACCCACCCCAGCATCCTCGCAACTCCTCCCACCCAAATCTGCAACCATCCCAAGGCAATTGTTGCAATATTAAAGCTGCACAGCTGGGTTTTGTGATCTGTCACTGCTGCGCAGGGTGTGCACACGGTAATGTCCCTGCTCAGCAACTGGGTGCAGCATTCCCTTTCCTTGCTCTATCCCTGCACACATTGCACAGAGGGGCTTGTTGTCATCATCTCATTCCCTTTGAATCTTCATTTATCATCTTTTATCTCCTGTTCGGTTTGTTTTGTTTTTAAATAGTATTTACAATAAATACCCTCTACTTAAGAAAGGGTTGAGATGCACATTAAGAACCAAAAAAAAAGCTTGAGCTCTATAAAACCAATTCAGATCTCAGCTTTCATCTCATGGCAATCAGCATACCTACCACAAACACATCAGAGGACAATGCTATAAGCCATGTTTTCATAGACTCATAGAACATTTTGGGTTGGAATGGACTTTAAAGATCATCCAGTTCCACTCCCCTGCCATGGGCAGGGACACCCTCTACTAGACCAAGCTGCCCAAGGCCTCATCCAACCTGGCCATGAACACCTCCTGGGAGGGGACATCCACAGCCTCTCTGGGCAATCTGTTTCAGTGTCTCACCACCCTGACTGTAAATAATTTCTTGCTCATTTCTAGTCTAACTCTCCTCAAGCTTCAAGTCATTTCCTCTTGTCCTGTCATCACAAGCCCTTCACAGCTTTCTTGTAGGCCTCTTTCAGGTACTGGAAAGCCTCTAGAAGGTCTCCCCAGAGTGTCTCACTGCCACTGCAACCTCCCATAGGAATAATCATCTCTGCTCTTTAGACTCACAGAATCCTTATGGTTGGAAATGACCTTTAAGATCATCAAGTCCATCCCTCAACCCTCTTGTAGCTGCTTTTATTGACAAAAAAGCTTAGTTCTCCCGTGACTAGCGCTAATACCCAGAAAGCCTCCCTGTGCCTCCGAACTGCTGCCAAAAGAAAGAAATAATATTGCTAAGGATGATTAAACAAAATCACAGAATGTTAAACAAAAGCCTTGGTGCTGGTCCTGTGTAGGAGAGAGGATAACTGAGCCACATCCCCCCCAAAAATGAGGTTCAACAAAGTCAAGTGCAAGGTTTCACTCCTGGGTCAGGTCAACCCCTGGTATTTTGAGTGATAAAAAAGAGATCCAAAGCTGTGACTTGGGGAACTGAGGCAAAACTCATGTGGGTCACTGAGAGCTCGCCCCAAATGCTGGCACCACTTTGGGCACCAAGATGCTCTCAGGGATTTCTGTCTTTATTACTTTTATGTTTCATTGCCTCAGGTTGGGTAATGAGCATTCTCCACCCACCAATATCACTTCCAGCTTTCACCCTTCTGCATCAGGAACCTCTCCTTCCCCATTAGGTACCAGGACATCAGCACAGCCTTTCCCCGGGGCGTGTGAAAGCCTGGATAAAAATAATTCCTGTGTCAAATTGCACTTTTCCAGCCCCTTTTCCTTTGACATCCCAGGCAGACACTAGCCAGAGTGTCAGCAGCAGCTGTGAGATCAGTGCCTACCATGGGTTATGGAGAGAAGAAACCTGCTGGGACAGAGGCATGACTCCGTTTTCTTTTTAAACTGGTTTTATTCTACACATTTTTTTTTAAACAACATTCATAAAACATTAATTACAAAAAAATGTGCTAATATGGGGTAGATTTGGGTTGTTTTGTTTTACTTTTCATTTACCAACCATCAGAAATTCACATTTTGAAAGGATAGTCATACTTTGAAGACATACATTCAAATACTTCCAGATACAAAATTTTAAGGGAATATAAATTGCTTACAAGGAGCAGATATATTTTAAAAAAAAAAAAAAAAAAAAAAAAAAAAAAA
>WBNM01037736.1:0-52266 GCA_013399055.1 Ramphastos sulfuratus | reverse complement strand
AAAGAATAGTTTTAGACTTTGGAGTCTGAATCCTGCACCCAATTGAGTGGCTGCTTTTATACTACTGGTTTTGCTGGTCCTCCCAGGGTGCCCAGCTGCCCTGGGCACCTCACAGGACCTGAGTTGGAGATGCACATGGCTCCTGCTGAGGCAGATCTGGGAGCACAGTGAAAAAAACCAAACAAACATTTGTAAAGCTACCAATGGTGCTTGCAACTTCTTAATTGAGTGGTTTTAGTGGGTACAGACATCATGAAGGCAAGTGTTACCAGCACACCATTGAAGTATCCCACTCCGAAAACCCACAGGCAGGACTTTTTCTGTTGGCGATGGAGCTAATGCCAACCATGGCAGTGCTGGAGAAAGGCATGACATTGGGACATTGGACGTCCTGCTTTGAAAACAAACCATCTCATGACTTACCCAAAACTGCCAAAAATTCAAGCCTCCACCCCAGTGCTCTCATGTGGAGTCAGCTCCAAAATCCACCCATCCGAAAGCAAATATTTGGCTTCATGCAGCTGGATTTCAGGGCAGGGAGTGTAGGGTAATTTCCTAATTGCCCTCAGCCTCCCTCCAAAAAAGTCCTATCTTGCACTTAAACAGGTTCGAATGGCTGAAATAGGATATGCTGGGAAAGTTCAGCTCTCCAGAAGTTGTGTTCTTTCCCAAAATGATTTGATTGAATGCACTTGGCAACCAAAAACCTGACCGCGCTCAAGGTAACCTGGCCATCGCCAGCCAGGGAGCACCTATGCTCTGCAAAACCCTGCTCCAGTAAACAACTTGTCTTACACGCCACAACTATAAATGTACAAACCCCCCCCCCCCCAAAACAAACCAAAACGAAAAACAAAATGGGAAAAATCTTCATTCTTTAGTAAAACAGACACTAAAGTCTTGTCTCTAGCACTATGGTTAAAAGCTACGCTTGCCTTGCCAGTCAGAGGTGGACGTAGAGTTGGGAACTATGTTACAAAAAGAGGAGAAACTTTGGAGGTTCAAAACCTCCTTCCAAAGCCATGTTTTTGCAGAAAATAGGAGGGAATCTGTGTCTTTCCTCTTCTGCCTGGAGAGGAGACCCAAACCCAATGCCCACAATCAGCGGTGCTGGTGTTTTGCCACCGCAGTGGGATGAAGAGGTGAGATGGGGACACTCACTGCCTCTGTCCTTGCTGGGAGCACCAAGGGCAATGCAATGTTTGCAAAATTAAAAACAACAAAGTGCTCCCGACTGAGGTTGTGTAGGGAAAGCCCACCAAAGCCCAGCGATAACCTTGATGTCACCAGGACTAAAGTCCACCATGCCAAGCTGATAAAGCACCTGAAGCAATGCTGACCCCTTGGCCATAGGGATAGTCACCCCTTCAAAGCCCTTCTGCTGCATGAAAGTCACAGCTCCATCCATCCCCATGTCTGCTTTCCTCACAAGGGCTATCAAAGAGAAGGGGAGGGGCTTTATTTCAGTTCATTGCTTGCTCATGGAGCCCTTCCATGGTGCCAGTTCCATCCTCACTCAGCATTACACAGAGGACAGGAGCACTTGTCAATGACATCGCTCTCCCCAAAGGCTAGAAGGGCAGCTGTGATTTAAACAAAAGAGCCCAAAAGAGCTGCCTCAGTGTGTGTTGTTTGGGTTTGGTGAGGGTTTTTTTTTGTTGTTCTTTTGTTTTTTGTGGCACAAAGGCAGCAGCTCCAGTGGTGGGAATAGGCTCCTCAGCTTCCCTTGGCAAAGGAACTAGGGTTTTCAAAGTCATCCTCATTTTCTGCTTCCAGCTGGATAGGGAGAAGCAAACTCTGCCAGCATGAAAATTATTGAAGCTAAAATAACCAAGGTAACCCCAAACAAAGCTGTCAGGCATGTGAAAGCTGAGTAATGGTTTGCAGTGAAGGGAGGGACAGTAAGGGTCTCAGCTGGGTCTGTCCCCCCTCCATGTCCGGAGGATTTAGTCCAAGTTCACCTTTATGCAGGTTGTTGACCTGCTCCAGTTGAAGATGTCCCTGCTGACTGAAGGGGGTTTGAACAAGGTGACCTTTGAAGGTCCCTTCCAACCCAATGCATTCTATGATTCTATATAGATGCAGGTGTCAGCCAGAGTGAAAATCCACCCTAAGCCTTCTGAGATGCTGAACCGAAGTGATCTGAGCAAGCGTAGACAAGATCCTCAGCACCAAATCAGACTGCCCAGAGCTAATTGCTCTGAGCACCAACGTACCAACACCAAAAGAGATCCTCTGTCCCCGTGCAAAATGCTCCTGTGGCACTGTCATGCATGGTAGGGCAGGAATTTCCTTGCCCAGCTGCAGGCCACCTCCTTCTCCTGGCCCCTCTGGACCAGGCAGCTCAGCCCAGAGGGCTACAAAGCTCCTCAAAAGCCAAACTGGCAGCCCTAAACCACCACGATGGTGAGAGGCAGAGCCAAAATATCTTGAAACTGGGGGTCTCCAAACCCCACGGTACCGCAGCAGTTTTGCAAAAGCCCTCAGGCTTTGATGGCAATTAGGATGTGGCCTTCCCACAGCTCCCACAGCAGGGAGATGTTTGAAAACCTCAACCCCAGCCCATGAGTGGCCAGAATTTGTTAAATTCAAGCGATGTGACTTTGAAACACATATTTCCCTGGCTGCAGGACCTCAGGGCAAGGCATGCTTCAGTGAAGCACCCCTGCAGATGCTTCCAGCTTTGTTTCACAACTCAAAAAAATGCTGTAAGCATTTCCCTGGCAGCAACTGCAGTCATTGCCCTGCCAGCCTTCCCATCACCGGGGCAGCTCAAGAAGGCTAAAAACACAACCATCCCCTGAACCCTTCCAACTTGGCTGTCCCAACCCATCCCTCAGCCAGAGCCAGAGGAGTTAAGTTCAGCACCTCACTGCAGCAGCTCAAACAAAATAAAAGAAACCAACGAGAAAAGAAAAAAAGAAAAGATGCACAACTTGTTTTTGAACACCCTCAAGCTAAAGATTTAGCAAGGCAGCCCTAGCCAAGCCCCAAGCAGGGCACTGCTGGGACACGTCCCATGCTTGCTGTAGCTTACATAAGGCTACGCACACCCCGGCAGCTCTCCAAACACCTCAAAGCTGCTCCCTTCTTGCTCCTTTCCACCCCCTTCCCACCATGGAGCTTGACTTTCTCCCACATCCTCCCACCGACTCCCAAAAACGGCTGAGCTTGGAGTGTCAGGGTTTACCTTCTGCTCCAGAAATAACAGCCCAGAGGAAGGAGAAGCTTGGGAAGTTTTCACAAGAAAATTTAGTAAAAGGGAGTTTTCACCATGAATGGTCAAGCTCCCACCTGCCCAGGGGAGGACATGGATGTACTGAGCTAGGATGAGCAGACCCTGATGGGGAGAAATGGGAGGGATCTTAGAATTAAGTTCTTTGCAAAAAGTAGTGATCTGTTTGGTGTCACAGCACCAGACTCCAATAAGGTGAAAGGATGAAACAATTCTGAGATGGAGACCAGTGCCATTTCCCCCTGTTTCAGGATGCTCAGCTCACCACAATCCCACTTCTAACATGCCACGAGTTTCCAAGAATTCTTCCAAGCTTCCCAGTACTCAAGGTTCAAACCAAAGGCAGAGCAGCAGCATTTAGCCAACAAATCCCCAAAAAGTCCCTTTTATGTTGACAGACTGCTCCAAACTTTGCCCTTCCTGTTCCCAGCTGTGTTTGCAGATGAGGCTGTCTTTGCTGTTGTTCAAATATGCCTTCCCTGCTGCAGAATTTGCCCTCACCTTGGCCAAGGGCAGGATCTTCACAAGAAGATGTTGAAAATGGGTTTAGAAGATTGGTACCAGACATCCATCCATCTTAGGATGAGGGCTGGATTCCTTTTGCCAGATTCAGGAGGCCTATGAAAGCACCTCATCATTAAGAACCTCCTAGAGAGCCAATAATAAGAGCCATGGGCAAAGACCAACACTTATGGGGGATGAATGTGGGTACCACCATCCCTCCTGGGCAGAGTTGGTTTGATGCCATCACAGCATTAAGTACCCATTGCATTAACTACAGGCTCCTCCCAAGGTAAAGACCTTTGCAGGCAGGTGGAGCATTTAAGGCAAGTGGAAAGCTGTGGAAATCTGAGATTTGAACCATCAATCAATATGAACCAGGAAGGTTTTACCACAGCAGTGTCACACAAATCTGGGTGCAGTCATCAGTGAGCTCTGCCATGCAGCCACAATGTGGGTTTGAGGAAGCTCTGCTCATCCTCTTCTTGGTCTGAAGAAGCTACTTCTTGAATTTAAATCCGTCATAAGCTCTCATGTTCTTCAAATGTGATTTACAGAACTCCATCAATGTAAATTGATGAAAACTCACCAAAGGAGTTACAACACAACATTATTTCTTTCCTTCAGCTGTCAGACTGCTTTGGAGATGCCCCACTGCCAACATTCCTGTCTGAAAAGCACCACTTTAATGGCCTGCCCTAGGCTAAGACTGGCAGATGCCACCAGAGGAAGGAAACCATGGCTTGGGTCCCTCCAATGCCCAGGTGTACCCATGTACACCTTCCGATGCAGCTCCAGCTGCCTCCTGGGACTTCCTGAACCAAGCACCGAGTCAGCAGAGCTGTAGCAGATGATATGGGAGCAACAAAGGGGAGTAAGAGTCAGGGAAAAGGGTATTGAAGAAAGAGACAAATGGACATCTCAATTTATAGTCATCGACAGACACGTCACAACACACCAGTAAATTTTCTAGCTCATACTGGGACAGAAGGGCCACAAGACCACAAGACCTTACAATGGATTAGCCAGTGTGGATTAAACACAGGGCCAGAGGGACATGCAGGACCCTGAGCCTATGTACAATGTCTCACCGCTGCCCACGGAAGGACCCTCCACTGAAATCTTCCAGCAATTTTCCACCATAAAGATTTGTCTGGATGTTACAACCCCCCCACCTCACCCAGTGGCCGAGGGATGACTCCCATAGCACACATGCCTCCTCAGGCTTCTCCTTTTTTGAATGGCAGGTGAAGCAAATGAAAATCCACTGAAGGATGGGTTTGCAGCCAGGATAAATGTGAGCTTTGCTTCTCAATCTCTCCTGGGTCATTATTCCCAGGAAAAGGTTCCCCTGTTCCAGCTGACACCTCATTTACATGAGGATCCATCGGGACAGGACTGTTCTTGCTCTGTGCCATGCTCATTAGCAAAGCCTGGAGCTGAACAACTTCTACACAGACTAAGCTCTGACTTCTGTCTGTGTGGGGTACCCGTGGGCTGGGCTACATCCTTGAGCTTTCACTGCCTTCCCTAGGGACAGCGCTGGGCTACGAACCGAATGCTGCCGGGGCTTTGTAATCCTTTGGGAACACCAGGCCGCCCTGGCGATACTGACTTCTGCTTATTGCTGTGTAATACCCAACCAGCCCCGCAAAGGACTGGTGCCACTCTGTGACCCAAGCTGACCGCATCCCTGCACCCATGTGCGCCCCAAATCAGCTACAACCTGCATCCCTGCACCCATGGGTTCCCCCCATGTTCCAAGATGGCTACATCCTGCATCCCTGGGCACCGGGAAGTTGCTTCCCAGCATGGCATGGGCCCCAAGGGGCTCTGTCCTTACCCTAGGCGCCTCAACACCTCTGAAGTGCCAATCTCAGGGGCTTGCCCAGTTTTCAGCCACTGTGGGCCATGCTGGAACACTCTCTTTTACACCTCAAAAGGTCAGTCGTTAGTCGCAGGGTGAGAAAAGGGAGGTGGGAAGTGGCTGAAGGACTTGCTGGTCTTGTCCATGAATTTTTAAGGCATATTATTTAGCAGGAAGGGGATGCTCCCGTGTGGCTCCATCCGATGAGGGCGGCAGGACCGGAGCTGGCTGAGCTCCCCATGGTCCCAGCTGCAGCTCCCTGGGGGTGTGGGAGAGCAGAGGAAAAGGAGGAGAGAAGAAGATTAAAGCGGGACTCGCCGACCATTTATTTGGTTTGTGCATCGGACCAAAGCAGCGTTTCCTCCTTCAGAGCTGCTGGCTCCAAAAGAGCCTCCGGTGCCGGCCGGGGAGGGGGCGGTCTCGGACGTGACACCCCAGTGACACCGGAGGAGAAGGATGGACAGCTGCAATGTTCAACAAGCTCCACCTGTGGCCTGCTTTAAAAAGGCATTTATTAGCTGTAAACCTCTGTTGTGATGTATAGAAAACCGGGGCAGGGTGGGGTGTGAGGAGAGCAGGAGATGAATCAAGTTTGAATCCTGGTGAGGGTTCTCCTTAGAAAAACAGTTAGAAGGGGAAAAAAAAAACCCAAACACAAAAAAACAACAAAAAAAAAAAACCAAACAAAGGTGGCTTTGAAATCAAAACTGTCCTGAAAAAAGAGCATTTCTAGTTAAGAGCCTTTAACTAGAAGAACTTTTTCTGTGTTGTTTTGCTTTCCTTACAAAGGTAGTGCATCGTCGATCACGGAGAATTACGGGCCTTCTGGAAAAGGGCCTGTGCTTGGGCTACGGAGAGGCTGCTGGTGGCCACAGTGACTGTCGGCGACATGTTACATGGGGGCTTCGGAGGCAGGACAGCCTGGCAGCAGCTCCCCGTTCACCACCGCCTCCGAGACCAGCATCTTGTCTTTGCCAGAATCCAGGCGCTGCTTCTTCAGCATCTTCTGATGGATCAGCGGGACGACAGAGAGCACCAAGCCGCCGATGATGGGGGGGACTCCAGCGAAATAAAAGGCAGCGTCGTAATTCCCAAAATAATCATTGAGGTATCCTGAAGGAGAAGAACATGGGTGGTTACAGCCATGACAGGTATAACCACGTCACAGAATCGTTACAGTTGGAAAAGACCTCTAAGATCATGAAGTCCAACCATCAACCCAATACCACTGTGGCCACTAAGCCATGCCCCAGAGTGCCATGTCTATACATTTTTTGAACAGCTCCAGGGATGGTGACTCCGCCACCTCACTGGGTGGCTTGTTTCAATGCCTGACCATGTTTTCAGTAAAGATTTTTTCCTAATATCCAGCCTAAACCTCCCATGGTGCAACCTGGGTCCTTTTCCTCTTGTTGCTCTACAAGCACCTTCTCCCTCCCAGCAGCTGGCTACAGGTCTGACATGACAGTGCTACCAACCTGCTATTGGTGTACCCGCAGTCATGGGCACAGCCATCAGCCCCATGAGGTACCCTATGGCCTGGGATGCCTGCATGGGTCCCACCAGCTCAAAGGCGATGGGGGCCATGATGGTGGTGAAGAAGCCATCACAAAGGCCAAGGAAGAGGCAGATGACAATGACGCCCTCGAACCCTCGGCACTGGGGAATCATCATGCACAGGATGCCCAACAGCACGAAGGACGCAACCTAAGAAGACAAAAGTAGACATGTCATTGGGGTGCAGGATGAGAGGCAATGGAGAGAAGGAAGTGTCACTCAACAGGGCAATGACATTGCTTCCTCCTCTGAACTCATGCCATCCATCATGAAATCATAGAATTGTTCTAGTTGGAAGAGGCATAAAGTCCAACCATTAACCCAGCACTGCCAGCTCACCACTAAACCATGTGCCTCAGCACCAAAATCACATCTACACGGCTTTTCAATCTCCACCACTCCACGGTGGGGACTCCACCACTGCCTTGGGCAGCCTGGTCCAGGCCTTGACAATTCTTGGGAAAGAAATTGTTTCTCATGTCCAACCTAAACCTCTCCTGACACAACTTGAGGCTATTTCTTCTCATCCTGTCTTACCCTTATTCCTTGGGAAATGCGAACAACCCCCACCTGGCACCAGCCTCCTTTTTGAGAACTGTAGAGAGTGAGAAGGTCTTCCTTCGGCCTCTTTTTCTCCAGGCTGAACAACCCCAGTTTCCTCAGCTGCTTCTCACCAGACCCTTCGCCAGCTTCGTTGCCCCTCCCTGGACCTGATCCAGCACCTCAGCACCCTTCTTGGAGTGAGGGATCCAAAACTGAACCCAGTATTGGAGGTGTAGCCTCACCAGTGCCCAGTAAGAGGGGAAGCATCCTCTGCTCTCATCTCAGAGAGGCCCTTCGGAATAACCTTTTAAGAAGCTTTAGGAACAATTATCTGCTGGATTAGCTGCTAGATTTCAGCAGTTTGTTCTTCAAAAACCATAAGAAGGTGACAGGGTGTCCAGCAGCTTGGGAAGAGTTGGGACCACAGAGTCTGATTGCTGAATGGTCACTGAGACCTCAGATCAAGTGTGTCACTTCTCTGTACACCTTTCTGCAGTAAATGTTCTTCCCTAACAGCAGGCACAGATGTCAGGCAGTGGTGAGAGAAGGGTTTGTGATCTCTGGCTGACTGTTATTAAGTAGAGTGTTGATAGTGATGTAGAAATGCCCTGATCCTCAGTGGTTAGCCAGCAGCTCCATGGAGGGTTGGACACCACGTACCTGCAGGTAAATCTTCTTCAGCCCTGGAATGCAGTCACCAATGCGACCTGAAACCAAGCGCCCCAGCCCTGACATGGCTCCAAGACAAACTGGCAGGATCCAGTCCTTTTTGGTTTCTTGAAAGCGCTTCTCCACGTATTTTACCTGGGGTGGAGGGAAGGATGCAAGGACGTGAATCCTCAGCAAGTTAATCCCCTGCATATCTCAGAAAGGGAGACTTCCCACAGAGAGCTTGTGGCTTTGGAGGTAGTAGTGCGAGCCTCACATCTGCACCACATTGACATGCACATTTCCCAAACCAAATAGCTCCCTCATCTCCTGCTGTCTGTGCTTGTCCTCGGGAGGCACAGAGCACACACAGGAGCATTAAAAAGCTTCCTGGATTTTGATGGCTCTGTCCCTACTGCTCATCTCTACCTTCTCATCTTCTCCCCATTTGCATAGAGGAGCCCAGTCTCTCTGGCCAAAGGGACCTCCCTCCCCCTCCAGGCCCACCCAAGGCTCTTACCAGGTTCATGTAAGGTACGAGATATCCCAGGACAGCAGTAGCAATCCCGAAGGCCCAGATCCGATAGGTCTTTCTCCGGAAAACCCTCAAGTTGAAATACTTGCGCGTCTGAGCCCAGCACTGCTGCCGCACGCTCCGGCTGCCCAGCTTGTCCTGCCCATCGTGCTGAGAGTCACAAGAGGATGGCAAGATGGGCCGGTAGGTCAAGGACAAGAATATCTGAATGAGCAATAAGGCACTGAGTACTTGGAATGTATGGGCCAGCCCAATGGCCTGCCCGACCACCTTCAGGAAGAAGGGGAGCGGCACGGAGATGAGGCAGCTGCCACCGGCCACGATGCCATTAGCCAAGCCAAGGCGACGCTTGAAGTAGTGACCGAGGATGACCAGTGAGGGTTGGAAGGCGAAGGAGCTGCCGCAGCCAAAGAGGATCCCATAGGTGAAATAACGAACTTCCAGAGATCTGGTGGGAAAAAATACATCCCGGTGGTTATGGTAGGCAGCGATAAGGAAACCTTCTCCCTTGTGGGTCTGCAAATCTGGAGTCAAGGTCCAGGTCTCAAATACCACAGGTGCTACACAGACACAGTCTGACCTCAAGGAGCTTATCTCTCAGCTAAAGCAAGGATTATCCTCATTTCACAGCTGGCACGTTAAGTCTTCAGGAAAATGAAGTCTAGCTGGGGAGTGTTTTCTGCAAGGAGGAAAAGGCAGCAGCCAACCTGCTTTCCTTGGGAAGCTGACCTAACTGGAATGGTTCTTAAATTACAACAAGAAAGTTTTTCTAAGGTAGGCAAGATGGGCTATTTTTAGCTAGAAAGTAATTTTTTTTTGTTGTTTGTTTTTCCACTGAAAGGACTAATTGAAACCATTCTGAACCCAGTGTTTGAAAGCAGAAGGCATCAACCCTCCTGGTTATTAGGCACTTAAGAAGGGAACACTGAGTTTCTGCCCAGGATCCAGGCTGGTTAATGAAGTTGTTCTTCTTTAAGCTCTTCTGGGAGCTTCAATTAGCCTGTTAATAGATTTCATTTGTACCTTATGTTGATGGCTGCACTTGAGGAGGGAGTGAAGTGTCTGCTCTACAGAACAGGTGGAAAGTCCTGAGAGCCCTTGGAAGGAGCCATTTCCCAATTGCCAGCCCAGTTTTCCCAACAGAAGCATCTGAGAAAGGACCCTAAGGTTAGGTGATGCCAACAACCTGTTGTGCTTTCCCCCAGCTGCAAAAGTCTACCATGAAATACTGCATGGGAGGAGAGAGACATGGAAACATTTGGGCAGTTCATGGGACAAGAGATGCTGCACTAGCTAAGTCTTTACTCCAACTCTCAGACCAACTCATGAAATAGTGAGTGGTGCTCATGAAGCAAGGGAGAATAGAGCAGCCCAGACCTAATGGCATACTTCGAAGCTGAGAAAACCTTCAGGAGCACTTCATTCCTTCCATTACACACTTGCCTCTTTAGCTAGCCAAGCAGAAAGCAGAACATGCTCACTTCACCCAACAGTTCCAAGGCAAATGGTCACCATGAAAGGCAATTTCTAACTAATCCAGAACGAAACCACATCAGAAATCCTCTCTGCAGGAGCCAGGCAAGCAGCGGGGCTATGCAGGCTGCCTCTTACCTTCCACACATCAGCCCTGGCCATGTCTGCTTGGTCACACCAGCTTTGGTATTGCGGCTAATCTGATGTGTTGGGTAAGCAGAGACAAAAGGTTCTCATCTGCTTCCCATTGATGCTAAGACAGCCCTGCATGAGCAGGAGCTCCTTTCAGCCATGCTTCTGAACCAAGATTTCCCACCCGCTGCTCCAGCCAGCTGCTCTCTGGTGGGAAGGGTGACATTGGTTCTTGCAGATCACAAGGTCTCCCATGGACAACATTGCCTCCTGGAACACAGAGGTGTCCCTCCAAAGGTTGCCTCTTACAGCTCACAATGGCACCAGCGCTGGTTCAATCCCTGTCACAGAGGTTTGAGAGATTTCGCTCTGCAGGAGAAACTGGGCAGAAAGTGCAGAGGGGAAAGAGAAGATGAAAAAGGACTCAAGCCCCACCACAAAATGCTGAACAGGACTGGGAGAGTGATGGGGTCATATGAAGACAGCTCTGCTAAACTGGCCATCACCTCCCACTCACAGACTCATAGAATGGTTTGAGTTAGAATGGACCTCTAAAGGTTATGTAGTCAAATCCCAGATTCCTCATGCTTAAATGCATTACCACCCCAATTCCTCATGCCAAAACATCCCCCTTAAAGCTAGAGAGAACCTGAAGTCTTAACTGGGATTTCCCTCTTCCTGAGGGCATGTAAGATCTGTGGCTGCTTGAGCTGATCATGAATACAGGAGATTTCCTAGTTCAAGGCAGCAAAGCAAGGAAAACTTGTCTTTGACTTCAGCCTTCCCCAGAGCTCTGCTTTTCATCATGTTTTACTTATTTAGGGGATTTTGTACAAAAGTGCTAATATTTTGAAAAGTAGGAGGCACTGGGGTCCTGCCATACAAGCTTAGCAGCTGAGAAGCCTTTGTGGATCAGTTTGGTGCCATGCTGGGAACAGCTGCTCCTCCAAAGCAAATCCATTTCAGAGAAATCAGGAGCTAAAGGGTTGAGCAGCCTTGATTCAGCCCTGTCTGAGCCCACCAAACCCAGCCTGCAGCTCATGCACAGCAGCTCCCTTTGCATGCAGCCCAGCCGGCGCTGGGTGTGTCATCTCCAGCTGCAGAGAGCTACGAAGGGGGACCAACAAAACCCCCACACCACCTCCTTCTCCATTGTTCTGGGTGAGCAGGAGCTGTTAGCTCTGAATTTTGGGACCAGTCTTCACCGTCCAGATGGAAGGTTGCCAAATCCCACGGCTTTGCTGCTCTTCCTCTGTCTGGGCTGTGCCGAAGGCAGCTTCCCTCGCCTGGGTCCAGCTGCAGAGGGGCTCCTTTCTCCCTTAAAAGGCAGCCAAAGGAATGTGAACCAAGAGCAAGAAGGCAGGAAATAGGGATTTCAGCTCTGGAGCTCCCCTGAAAACAATATTCTTCTCTGCCTGTACTGTTTGATATTGTTTTTGAGCCCAACACAACAAGCCACTGGCAGTGACATGGTCCCAAGAGCTCTTTTTCTTTGCTTGAACATTTTACAATAGAGGTGTGGGGGAAATTCCAAGGTTTGCTGATTAGAAAGAAAGCAAGATTCTATGGGAAGCTCTGTGATCTCTGCTGCCAGGAGCCTGGGCATGCCTTCCTTGAGCACCAACTGTGCTTTCTCTGATTACTATTATTTTTGAGACATAAAGGGGTGATGTCTGCAGAGGAAGCTACTGAAGATGATTCCTTCAATGCCACTGTCCAAGATGGTCTTAGCATCCCAATTACCCCTGCATGTTATCAGTCCAAGTCCCCAGGGATTTGCTAGGAGACTCAGAATCACAGAATCCCAGCATGATGGGATTTGGAAGGGACTTCTGGAGATCATGCAGTCCAACCTTCCTGCTAAAGCAGGGTCACCCACAGCAGCTTACCCAGGATCACAATGTCCAAGTGGGTTTGGAATCTTTCCAGAGAAGGAGGCTCCACAACCCCTCTGGGCAACCTGCTCCAGGGCTCCAGAACCCTGACAGCAAAGAATTTTGTCCTCCTGTTCAGATGGGACTTTCTGGATTCCAGTTTGTGCCTCGTCTTACCACTGGGCACCACTGAAAAGAACCTAGTCCTGTTCTCTTGACCTCTGTCTTCTAGATATTGATAAACACTGAGAAGATCCCTTCTCAGAAGATATGTCCCACCTCCCAACATAATGGGCGGCTCCTGCATCTGGGGACCGGGGGAACACATCACACAAGGAACGAAGGTTGAGGTGAATATGAGGATCTTGTTGACCAAGGTAAAAGGGAGCTGGGATGCCCCTGGCCCATGCAGACAGGGTGGACAGGGAGGAGCACAGCACAGGCAAATCATCGTCCAGCAAACTAGTGTGTTCTTGCTTCAAAAATCCCACTTCTTGAACCATTTTCGTTAAACAAATATTGATTTGATGGGAAACCCAACCCAAAGCAATGTTTTTATTCAGGGAAACTGGGCCAAGTGACGTTTTAGATGGTGTCTGCAACAAGTACCACATAAAAGACCCCCAGAGGTGACCTCTTTTTGGTTCCCCAAAGATGCAAGTATCTTGGGTTGGAAAGCTTCTGACACTGAACCAGGTAAACTGCCACCCAAAAGCACATCAGTGAGCCCCTGTCAGCACAAATTTATGGCATGGGATCAGCCATGGAAAACAAGGAGCAGAACCAACCTCGTGTTCCCTTAAACTGCCAAGCCAGAACAGGAACAGCACAAACTGCTCCAAACCCCCTCTGTGTCCCCCTTCCCATCTGCTCTGCATGGAAAGTCCCTTTTGCCAGGTATAAAACATCAAATATTATTTTAAGTATTAATTTACTTCCAGTTCCAAATGTGAAATAGTTCCAAAGGAGAACGGTTTTGTCCACGAGCGTCTCTTTGGAGATGCCTGTAAGAGGTGTGCCAACTTCTTCATTGCCTGCTTTAAAGATCAAATGAAGGACCTGAGGGCTGAAATCCCGTAAAACAAAGTTCCTCACCCAGGTAAAATTTACTCTCTTGTTATGTAAGGACAAAAGAGCAACTTAGTTCAATTTGGAGAGAAACAAGCTGAGTGCATGTGGGCTGCACGTGGGCTGTAGGGGTGCCAGGAGACCTCTCATGTGGATGGAAACCACCTACTTTGCCCCAAAAGGCAGCAGCAATGTGTAGGCAGTGGGGATTGCAGGGAACAGTGAGGAAGAGGAGCTTGTTGAGGAGCTGGATGGCCCCTGTGCAGACTTACTTGGTGAAGGAGCTGGAGAGGAGTCCGATGAAGGCAATGGCAGCTCCTGAGGCTGCCGTGGTCCTGCAGCCAATTCGGTCAGTGAAGATGCTGACAATAGGGGAGCAGAAGAAAATCATGCCCATGGCCAAGGAGCCAACCCATGCTGAGGAGAAAGAGAAGAAAAGCAATGGTCAGGGTGGGATACCAAATGGGGGCCAGGAGGGGAACAACCAGGGACCAGCTCCGGCTTTGAGAGTGGTCTCAGCAGACCCTTCGCACTGTTAATTAACATGTTTACTGCCCATACTGCCCACTGGTGTCGTGACTGGGGTGCAATCTGCAGCACCTCACTGTTCACCCCTGTGATGGGGATGTGGCCAAGTTTTCCCTTTTTTCTCCACTGCTGGGTTCATACCTAGGTCCTAGGAAAGGCACCCAGCTTTCAGCACTTTTCTAATGCCCCCTCTGTGTGTGACAATGCCTCCACTGATGCTTCTCCCATAGGTGCCCCTCATGACAAGTAGGACATGGAGGTGCTGGAGGATATCCAGAGAAAAGCAATGAAGCTGCTGAAGGATCTGGAGAACAGGGCTGGTGACAAGCAGCTGACAGAACTCAGATTGTTCAGCCTGGAGAAAAGGAGGCTGAGGGGAGACCTTCTGGCTTTCTACAACTTCCTGAAAGGATGTTGGAGACAGGTGGGAGTTGCTCTCTTCTCCCAAGGAATAAATGACAGGACAAGAGGAAGCTGCCTCAAGCTGCACTGGAAAAAGTTTAGGTTAGGCATGAGGAACAATGTCTTCCCCAAAAGTGTTGCCAAGCCCCTGGTACAGGCTGTCCAAAGCCAGTGATGGAGTCCCCATCCTTGGAGGGGTTTCAAAGCTGAGGGACATGGCTTAGTGGTGGACTTGGCAGTGATGGGCTAATGGTTGAACTTGATGATCTTAAAGGTCTCTTCTAACCAAAACAATTTTATGATTCCCTGATTCTACCTCCCTGGCCAAAAGGCCCCTGAGCTCCTGAGAGCCCTCTGCTTCCTGGCTTTGGTTATGAAGTGTTTGAGTTCTAGGTCTGGATTTCCAGGTGCCACATTCGTCCACTGCTGCTCCCCCTTCCCCAGAGCCAGAACTACCTCCCTGCCTCTTGGTCCCAAATTTAGTGGGAATTTCTCCTTATGACTGAGCTGATGGAAGACACATGGGTTGTGCTAGGTTAGATCACATCCCTGGCCCTGCCCAGTGATGCCCAAATAGGATCATGATCTCATGTCTTCTTCTGACCCATCTCTGGAGAAAACCACTCTGTCTCTCTGTCTTTTTATAAAAACTTTGATTATTTACAGACTATTTTGGCCTGTCGTCTCCTCCCTGCCCTTTACCTCCTCTTGCTAATGGTTTCTGTGACTGTTTGGGGGAGGAAATGTAGGTTTTCAAGAAAAGCAATGCAATAAAGAAAAAAAAACAATGCAATCTATCAGCTTTAGAGGAGTAGCAAGAGCCTTGGTGAGGCACGGTGCAAGCCAGGATGGACAGACAAAGGATCCTCAGTCTTACCCAGCACCCAGGTGAAGGGACCTCTTGGAGCATCTCCCAGCTTCAGGAGCATGACCTGCCCCACCCAACCCCCAGGACGTGTGCTCCTTGTTTTTCTTTTATTCTTCTTTTTTTGGGCTGTTTTCATTTAGCACTCAGCCCAAGCACTCTGCCAGCCTTTTCAGCCCAGCCCCACACCACACAACAACTCATCCTTCAGGAGCTGTGAGATCTTCAGAAAACAGCCAGAAAAAGTGAATCCTGATGCTCTAACAACCCCTCCAACCTCTCTGCCTTTCAGAAAAGACCACACAAAGAAGCCTGGGAAGAACTGACCCTTCCAAATTAATTACAAGTTTGCAAGGACTCAATTTACTCCAAAATCTTCCCTAATAAATGCAAAGTGGAGGGATAAAAAAAGAAAAGCAAAGGCTGCACGGGAACCGCGTGGGACTCGCTGGGCTCTTGTCTCGACACCGGGCAAGATGCAAAAGGACAAGGGAGAGGGTGAGGAACCACCTTCCTTCTCCAGCTGATTTTCTTGGTTACAAACACAAGACACAGTGTAATGAAAGTCCTTCTAATAGGATTAGGTGGCATGACTCCAAGAGGCCGTCCAAAACAACTCCAAGAGAAGAGGGGGTGAGGGGTGGGACCAAAGCCAAGATGGGAAAGGCTCATTAAATTGGATAATATACTTCCAGAAATGTTCCTTCTACTCCAGCCAAGGCAGTAAAACATTAGATGGCTCCGTCATGTTTGAAGTTTTGTTATTTTTGGAAATTACTTTAAGAAACGCGGAAATAAAAGCATAAAGCGAAGTATTAAACTTAAAGGGCCAGATTCTGATCTTAATAAGCCCCAGGATTTATAGGCAAAGAAGCAGTTATCAATCTCTGGGCCCCCATCCCAAAATAAAAGGCACACTCACCTGCAGAGATCAAAGCAAAGACAGGGCACGAAGCTCAGCAATGGGCGCTTAAAAGCGGCTGCAGTGTTGGGGTTGGAAAGAGGAGACATGGCTCGCTTCAGATTGGTAAACACATGGAGGGGAGGGAAAAAAAGAGTCCTGTGGCAAATTGCTCTACCTTAGAGAAAGGGCTTACCACAAGCAATGAATAAAAATAGACTCGGGGAAGAACATCAAGTTAAAATTAGTACGAACAATAGCTCCACTTCCAGAGCTGGGTTTTGTCTTCCCAGCGCTTCCCAACGAAGCCCCAGGAAGCCAGGAGGGCTGGGCAAGCTCCAGTGCTGTGAAGAAACCATGGCAAAGTCTAAGGCTAGGAGAAAACTGCCTTGGTCCTGGTGTGATTCGTACCCAAACAGCCCCTAGGAGCAGGTCACACAATTTACACCCACCCCAGTGAGATGGTGGTGATCTCTTTTCACATGGGTCAGGACAAAGCTGGAGGAAAGCCAGGCAGAGATTATAAGTTAGGGGGAGAAATGGGGTTCATGTGAAGTGTAGCCCCAAATCTGCCCTTCCAGATACAGAGCTGGAGTTCTTGAGTATGCTTGGGATGAAGGGCTTATTTTTGGCAATCCATGTAAGGCAGCACTGAAACGTCTCCTGGATTTTTCTGGACATGAAGGGCAGAAGTAGTCATTCCTCTGGTAGAAATCAGGCAAGGCTTAAAGAGCCTGAGTCAGGACTTCCCTTGGGCTGCTTCTCTGATGCTGGAGAAGTTATGACTTGATTTAAGCCCCACAGGAGAAAAAAGAAAAAAAAAAAAAAAAAGAAGACGAAAAAGAAGAGGGAGTCTTTGCTTCTGATTTCCACAAGGTTTGGATGAGATGGTTAATTCCTAGTCCAGCCACACCTCACAACCCTCCTTGGTTGATAACCTGGGTGAGATACTGAAATACACAAAGACAAGCCCCCACAAGAGGCATAAAGCCTTATCAGCAGTGCAGTGTGATCAAGCAGATCCTAAAAGAAATGGTGGACCAAATCCAGCTGAGGACAGAGCTGGAAGGAGCTCAAGAGCTGCAAAGAACTTGGACAGGAGTCGGGTTAAGACTTGATCAAGCATCAAGGTGCTGTGAGTACAACCACCTCCTGGGAATGCCAGATGAAGAGGCTGGTTTTGGAGCTGCTGAACTGGGTGCCATGGTAGGACTTGGCTGCTGACTGTCCAGAAACCTACCACCTCCAAGGGATGCCTTCACAGAAATACAAAATGCTTCAAAAACCGCCTTTTTAGCTAAGATAAAAGAAAAAAAAAAGGTATTTAAAGCACTCTCCTTTTGCAAGGAGGAGCGAAGATGACTTCTGGTTGGAGGTTGCTCAATGTATGCTGTCCCTCCCCAGTAGCCCCCTGCTGACCCTATTTGGCACTGTGAGTTACACCAGCAGCCCCCCACCCCCCAGCACAATCACACAGGGTAAAGCTTCCACTAAAGTGCTGCCAATTGCTCCTTCCCACCTTGACTTAAAGACAGTCAAACTGTTGGTCCATAGCAGGTCCAAAGCAACCTGGCCTTCAGCATGGACAGAGGAATACAATGGTTGAAGATCTTCAAGGGCAAGAGGGATGCTGTGGTGTAGGAGATGTGGGTAACGTGGCTAAGCCAAGCTGTCCTTCCCAGGACCCATTTGCCCATCAGCCCAACATTATCAAGCTGTGCCCATACCGGAGGAGCTCTGGGACCAGACATGCCTTGGCCAATGTGTGACACTGCTGGGAACCTTGAGGCTAAGGAAGGCTGGCAAGTGAGGGTGGGAACCTATAATGGTCAACTGACCATGATGACTAAGATGACCCTGCTGAGTGCAGGAGAGTTGGACTAGATGACCTTTAAAGGTCTTTTCCAACCTAAAGCATTCTACTGCTCTATGGGGTTGATGATACTGAGAGTCCAGGGAGATCTGTAAGCACCATGTCTGCACCTTCACGACAGCAAGAGGTGGGCAGAGTCCCTGGGGTTGGTACAAGCAAGCGCTACACATCAAATCAGCTTTCTTTCCAGCAAAGCCACCCAAAAAAGATGAAAACCTCCTTTCTTGCTGGTATTTTCCCAAGTAGAGAAAGCTTTCTGGGCATGGCAGAGCAGAGCGAGGTGGGCACGGGAAGGTGTGAAACAACAGGAGAAAACATCACCACTTGGAGACACAGATCCAAACCTCCTGGTATTGAGCTCATTGTTCCAAAAAACATCATTAAAAATGGCACTGCGTAAGACTTGTTCCTTTAAAAACAGGTCCCCAGGGAGAGCGAAGGAAGGGACGTCGCTCTCAGCTGTGCTTCCCCGCTGACCCACATACCCCTGGCTGGAGGGATCAAGGGCCAGGAGATGACCTCAGATCCGTCGCTGGAGGAAGTGTCTTCCCTCACTTCCGCAGGCTTCTCCCACTCACGCCGTGCAGTAAGGAGAAGGCAATTGCAGGAGAGGACAGGGACAGACTGCAGAGGGTGACCTTCCCCAAGTGCTTCTTGAAGGGCTTTATCCTAGAGAAGACTGAGGAGGGAATCTTCTCAATGCTCATCAATACTTAAAGGGTGGGTGACACAGAATCATAGAATGGTAGGGGCTGGAAGGGACCTCTGGATATCATCTAGCCCAACCTCACTAATAAAGCATGGTCACCCACAGCAGGTTTTTCCCAGAGGAGACTCCACAGCCTCTCAGGGCAGCTTGTTCTGGTGCTCCATCACCCTTACAACAAGAACTTTCTCCTCATATTGAGATGGAGTCTCCATCTCTGGAGTCATTAAAGCCCGCCTGGACACAGTACTGTGCACTTGCTCTGGGTGGGGGGTTTGGAATGGATGATCTCCCAAGGCCCCTTTCAACTCCTGTCATTCTGTGACAAATGGGGCAGCCAAACATGAATTACTTCCACCTCCCCACTTACACTTCAGCTGTGAGACACACTCTCTTGTCTCACATTTTCTGGTGTCAGGAGAGCTCTATTGGCACGACAAACCTCATCACATATTTTCAAAAGCCCTTCCTTGCTCGCCCTTTTTGGGTGATCTGGTTGCCCAAGCAATCTGGTGTCCCTGCCCTTGCAGACACTGTGGGAAAGCAGCTGGCTGTGCCCCCCCTCTGTGGAGCTGATGAGTGCTGCTTGCAGCACATCTGTGATGAAAATGAGGCAGCTGTTTTATCTTCTGCCCATAACAAGCAATTTGCGTCATCCTCTTGCTTACTCAAAGCCTGAAAGGCTCCCAACAGCTTGGTCCCATGCACTCTACACCCCCTGTGGACTAAGCCCATCCCAGGGAGGGTTGGTCAAGGCAGACACAAACTCTTAGAAGGCCACCACAATACATGGCAGGAAGGGAAACGAAGCTGAGGAGCAGTCAGGCTCCTCTGGATGGGAGGTGGTGCTGGGGTGCTGTGGTGGCAGCTGCCATGAATCATGTGCAGCTAAAAGCCAGCTAAACTCATTAATTGTATAGCAAGCCCTGCTTGGTACCATACCCTAAAGCTTCAGAACAAAGTCCTCATTTATCAGGTTTGGCTGACTTCTCCCTCCTCCCTTCTTTCAAAAATAATTCCATAACAGTCTGAAAATTGGGATAAATGGCATTATTCAGAGGAATTATTCCAGGCCATCTTTGGTTAAAGACCCTTTCAGTGTCCCATTAGTGGTGATATTAGGACAGGCTAAGGAAAAAAATGAATGTTGCAGGAGAACCGTAGAATCACTGAATGCTAGGGATTGGAAGGGACCTCCAGAGATCGAGTCCAACCCCCTGCAAAGCAGGACCACTTAGGGCAAGTCATACATGAATGCAGCCAAGTGGGTTTTGAAGTGGGAGCTACCATTACTGGGACCTAGTCCCATGACTGTGGCTAAAACAACAGCTTCTCAGATACCAGACCCAGCAAGTCTTCAGTGTAGAAGACTTCAAAAAACCCAAATTTTAACTGGCTCAGGAGCCCAGGGCAAAGCAGGATGGGAACATGCTTTGCTTCAAAAACCCTACCATATGCCTCCCGATCGAGCCTCTCTGCCTTCCCTGGCCCTCAAGGAAGAAAGGGGCTTTCACAGATGATGTCCAGGCCACCTCCTACAACCACTAAGTGACAGATTTCAGCTTATGTGAGAGAGAAGTCCCAATATTATCTGTCCTGCGGCCATGTTAAGTAGGGATGGAGACGCATCTGTGGTTTCTCTTGGCAAGTGCCAGGCACAGAGTGTTTGCCTGAGGTTCTGCACTGACTGTCTTGGAGAAACTCAGCCCCAGCCACATTTTGCATCCTTTCATCCCAAGACCATAAAATTCAACCCAGGTTGGAGCAAAATGGCATTCAAAATCATGTCTGAGTTGCATCACATCCTTTCTGTCCACAGCCCAGCTTCTGCCTAGCCGTGGAGGCTCCAGAGCTGGTCCAGAAATGCAAATTCTTGTGAAATCCATCCAAAAGCAACAAGGCAGCATGTGCTCTGCAGCTGAAACCCACCATGTGCCCAGGCTGGAATTTTCTCCCCAGCACTCTCCTCAGCAGGCCAAGAAGGTTTTTATTCTCCGTGTTGCCTTCTGGCACACAATTTTTGGGAGATGATTCACCTACCACACTGTAAAGTTACCCAACAAAGAGGAGCTATGGTTGCAACAACTCCATCTCCACATCAGCTCCCATCCACCACATCCCATCTAGACACCTCTCCATGACCTACGCCCTCTACGAGGATGGAGATCTTGCTGCCCCATCTCTCCTGATGTTGAGTGGTTCAAGTGATGTTGCTTGGGACCAAGTTTGCCCACGGTCCACCTCCCTGGGTGAATGAAAGCCTAGGGCTGTGTGCCTAGAGGGCAGCTCTTGAAGGCTGGGTGAAATCAGTGCCCTCATGCAACTCCTGCCAGAATGAGCAGGCAAAACCTCTTTAGCACTGGTGGGAAACTAAAAAGCACATCTTGGAGGGCGAGCATCCCCTTATTCAACCACACGGTCAAACACCTCACCAGTCTTTGGCTGCATTTTAATGCAGCAATTTGATGAAACTCAGCAAAAGTTCCTTTTTAATTGGTGAAAATTCCCTCCTCCCACCCGCGGAGCTCCAATCTGTAATTAGCCTTTCATGTCAAACAATGTTTATTCCAGACAGAGTTTATCTTGGCACCACCATGGGCTCTGCAATCTGCACACATTTGAAGACTCAAACCCTGCATTTAATTCTCTATCTGCTTGTTAATTCTCATTGTTCCCAAGCCCCTTTTCAAAACACACCCACGGGGAGAAGTATATATATATATATGTGTGTGTGTGTGTGTGTGTATATATATTTATTTTTTTAACATTTTTTTTTTAAATTAAAATCACCATTCCAGCCTCAGGAAGACCAGCAGTGATTACAGAACCACAGGAACAGCTGGGAGTCTGGTTGCCCCCCTGATGCAAATGCATGGTACCAAACCCTGCTGATTTTTGCCACCTTTTCTTATTTTTTCCTCTCTTATTTCTCTCCCTAGCTGTGCAGCACCTTGTATATCCCCCCACACTTGCTGAGAGGACAGAAGTCCCCACCTATTTGGCAGCTCTGCAGCAGGAGAGTGGGGAAAACATAGTGGAGGAATCACCAACCTTCCCCAGATTAATTTTGGAGACCTACCTCAAGTACTTGGGATCAAAATTACCTTCTAATGGCCTTCCAGTACCTGAAGTAGGCTACAGAAAACTGGGAAGGGACTATTTATAAGAACTTGTGGTAACAGGACAAGGGGAAATGGTTTGAAACATGAGCAGGGGAGATTTAGATTGGACATTAGGAAGGAGTTCTTTACCGTGAGGGTGGGGAGACATTGGAATAGGTTGTCCAGAGAAGCTATGGATTCTGCCTCTCTGGAAGTGTTTAAGGCCAGTTTGGGTGAGGTTTTGAGCAACCTGGTCTAGTGGAAGGTGTCCCTGCCCATGGCAGGGGGTTGGAACTAGATGGAACTTTAAGGTCCCTTCCAAATCAAACCATTCTATGACTGTATGGAACCCAAGTTTCATGATTCTTGGGCTTCCAAGTTTCATGATTCTTGGGCTTCATTTGGAGTGACTTGAGAGTTACACACCTCTAGCATACAGAGGACATATGTCCCAGTATAGAAGTCAGGGCTGGACCAATAGCCCTGAGGATCTCCCAACTGAAACTGGGTGACCAAAGTGGATCACAACCTTCCCTCCTCATCCAGTCCCATGTGCAGCAGGTATCATGAGGCCCATTGGGGTAAGTGGTGAGAATGGGGGGAGCTGCCAGTGGCTGCTTCAGGTTGCCCCACTCTGCATGACCATATTGGGCAATAAACCCTATGTCTACCTTATAAAATGAAAGGGAGAGAACATGGTCAGGGTCTGGGTCAGAGCTTGGGTTATGGGCAGGGTCAGAGGTTTGGTTATGGCCAGGGTCAAGGTCAGGATTAGAGTTTGGGTGAGGGTCTGGGACAGGGTTAGAATTTGGGTTAGGGTCAGTGTTAGATCAGAGTCATGGTCAGTGTCAGAGTTAGGATCAGGGGGCCCAGCTCCCTGCAGCCCAATGCATCTCAGCAAGTTGGGGTTTCCTTCAGGCTGCATGTGCTGGCTCCTCACCCTGATTTTGGGGAAACAGTTTCCATCACCAAAGCCAGGCAGAGCTGACAGCAATGATTAACTCCAGCGGGACGATGTGGGTCCCAGACATCTGCTGTGCACGTCCCACATTGTCAGCCTTTGGAAAAGCCATGACCTGACCAAACTTCACTGAGCTTTGACTATGATTAACCTCCTCTGGTCACTTGCATGAGCACACAACAAGCTGGGGAACATCTCAGCACTCACATCCTGTCCCCAACATGGTGGTGGTGACCCTCTTGCTATTCCCTCAGCCCTGAAATGTGTCATCTCCTCCAAATCCCCACCATGAGCACTTCTTGTAGCTGCCAGACTCGTACTGGTAACTAGTTCCTGTAGTACACAGACAACTGGGAGGACAGTGCAGCTGGAGGATGGGGGTGGTGGAGCTTCAGGATTTCATCCCACCACATTTCCCCCCTTTGGAGACCATCAGCATCAGCATATGGCTCTGCAAGGCATGTTCATCCATCCAAGGCAAAGCCATCGTCTTTGCAAATGGCAGGGAAGGACCAGTGGGTACCTGCCAGGACGCAAGCAGCACAAGAGACAGCCTACTGGCACCTCCCAGCCTGACGCCAGCACCGGGACCGGGCCAGCAGCACTGGGGCATGAAGCTGTCCACTGCTGGCCACTACCTCCCTAGGGCACAGATGAGTGCTGACACTTTTGAGGGGACACCTGAAACCCGAGAAGTACATGATTGTGACTCTGGGAGCAGCTCACCCCCTGCCTCACATTTACCTACACCCAGCTCCCTCCTTGCCATCCCGTGAATGTGGCTGCTATGATGTTTCCTCGGCCTGGAGAAGCTTGGCCAAGGTCATCTCTTGGCCCAGCACAGCATTCACGTGCATCTCTATGAGTGCCCACAGGCGGCACAAACTCACCACTACATCTAGCATCACACTTCCATCTACACACTGATATACCTGAGACATGGCTGCAGAACCCCAAAAAGCTCCAGTGTTAGTCTCAGGTGAAAGCTCCTGGAGCACCCCAAGCCTTCTTTCATCTCAGAGAAGGAGGAAAAGTTCCCAACCCCTGATGGGAGGTAGGTTGGGTACCCCTCCCAAAACACTGCTGGTGGCCCAAGATTGCTACACCCCTTGCGAAATCACCAGCCACTTTGTGTCTCCTCTCCTCTCTATAAAGCCCCACTTAGGCCATATTTGGGAGCCCTCCTGCCTCTGCAGCGAGGCTGGGGTGAGAAAGGATGCTTTTCTTCCAAGCTGGAAGAGAAAGAAATGTTTCCCTCATTGCCGGATTTCTCCCAAGCCATTGTCTGTTTCCCATTAACAGCAAGAAGAAACCCTCTAGTCTGGGTCTGTGCACCTCCCACTGTAACTCCCAGGGGCCCTTGTCAACATCCCAGTCAAAAAATAGGAGGATTAAACCCACCCAACCTGGTTGGACATGATGTAGGGACTGGCAGCGGGTGGAAAACAACCCCCCTGGTTCTGCTTTTACATCTTCCCCACGGAAACTTTTCAATTCCAGTTGCTGGCAGGAGCCAGGCTGATCCCAGTTGAATTCCTTCCACTTACCAGCAAATAAATAGCAGTTAAATGGAGGAACAGAGAAAAACACCCTTTTTTTCAAAGGGAAAACAAAGAGACTGGAGGAAAATAAATGGAGGCAAAATGTTGGGCTGGTCACAGGCTCATGAAGATCTTTTTTCCTTCCCAGTTGGGTACTTGACAGCATTCCCTTTCAGCTAATTAAGGGATACTAAGAAAGAAAAATACTTCCAGTGCTTTGCCAGCCCTGACCATCAACAGGAGACTCACCGAGGGCTTGAGACCAAACCCAGCAACCCTGGCCACAGCTCCTGAACCCGGCCCAGCCACTTAAACCACCGTTTTTCAGACAAATAGGTGCTGTTGCAGCATGTCTATGGTCTCCTCCCAGTCCTGGCAGACTTCTGACTAGCCTTTTCTCCAAACCCTCCAGTGATGGGCATCTCCAACCTTCTTCTAGGCAAGGGCTGGCCTTCTTGTACTCTGAATATTCCCCTCCCAACCAACATGTGCCTTGCTACAGAATTTCAGAAAATCATTTTGCAACCTAAACAAGAAGAACAATTTACCTTTTGTGCAACTCTTTGCAGAGCTGAAGGCAGTGATGGGCCTTCTCTAGGAGGAACAACCCCAACCTAAGCTTCAGCACTGCACATCATTCCCTCTTCTCTCCTCCACATGTTCTCACTCTCTACAACTCCCTCAAAGAAGGTTGGAGACAGGAGGGGGTTGGTCTCCTCTACCAGGGAACAAGCAATAGGACAAGAGGAGATGGCCTCAAGTTGCACCAGGGGAAGTTTAGGTTGGACATGAGGAACAATTTCTTCCCCAAAAGTGTTGTCCAGCACTGGACCAGGCTGCCCAGGGCAGTAATGGAGCCTCCATCCTTGGAGAGGTTTCCAAGCTGTGTAGATGTGTTGCTGCAGGACATGGTTTAATGGTGGACTTGGCAGTGCTGGGCTACTGGTTGGACTTGGTGATCTTAAAGATCTCTTCCAACCAAAATGATTCTATGGTTCTATGCTTCAGAGAACACTGGGAAGCATGGCTGTGTCGCATCTGGGACCTGCTCACTGCCTTCATCCAGCAGGATGGGGATGAGGATAGTGAGGGAAAAGCCAAACTTCCCAAATGCCCATCGGTTAAGGTTGTTGCATCCAAAGGATGAGCAAGGTTGGAAGAAAGCTCCCAGCAGCACCCACATGTAATGCTGGCTCTGACCTACTTGCCAAGCACCCCTTAGACCAAAATAACCCCATGGAGCCCCCCAAGCCCTGAATAAAAAGTGCTGCAGCAACCTCAACCTGGGGCAAGCACCCTGAGATGGAGAGCACTGGGGTGGCAGCAACACCTCCCTGACAGCGCCCAAGCAGAGCCTCCTGCCTGAGGGGCACCAAATTATTTGTTATGTTACTTATTTGCCCACACCCAACAGGGCCTCCATTTCCCCAGAGACAAAGTCTGCCCAAATGCAGACCATACAGAGAGTAGAAATACAGAAGGGAGGATCCGGCAGCAGCTGCAGCGGGTGTGTTCCCAAGGGAGGCCCTTCTCCAGGCTCCACCAGGGGCCTTTGGAGTTATTTTGCCCCTGGGCTTCATTCACTAGGGAGATAACACCTCCCTGCCATGGCTTCTTCCACTGGGGCTCCTCCACCACATCAGTTGCTCCCTGGGCTGGTTCCAGTGCTCAGCCCCAGCCCAAACCATCCTGCAGCTTGAAGGATGGCACAAGGTGAGGGCTGACTGTACTGGGAGATCCGTGAGGGAGTCTTCTCCATTGAATGAATATATTTAGAAACCAAAATAAATTAAGACAAGCTGTATGCAAGCAAGCTCAGCAGAGTCCTTGAATGGGCACACAGCTGAGGCAGTATCCCCAGCTGTGTCCACATGTTATAACAGCTCCATGGTGGAAGATTTGGGCTTAACATTCCAGGTCAGGTTGGATGGGACTATGAACAACCCGCTCTAGTTAAAGATGCCCCTGCTGACTACAAGGAGGTTGGACTAGATGACCTTTAAAGTCCCATCCAACACAAACCATCCTATGATTTTCCTGATGGCCACTGGGAAATTATTTCCTCCTCCAGTGTCAGAATTTTCCCTGGATCTTTAGCATGGAGACACTAACGCCTTTGGATAGTGCTCCTGAAGCCTGCTGATGGGGAAGACTTGTACATCATCATTAAACCAAACACCCTGAGGCCATAAAACGGAGTAAAATATCCATGTACCTTTAATCTCTTGGCATTTCCTTACATTAAAGCACATATTTGAGAACTGAAGATCTCAGAAAAATAAATCATGATGTAATTAAGCAAATCCGACAGCTAAAGGAAACTGAAGAACCTCAATATTTTATTTTATTTAATTATTTTTCCCCTTCCCCAAGAAGAAACAGGTTAGACCCCTTTGCCAATGAGCTGTTACTTTGGCTGACCTGCTCTCATTTGAAAGTTTTTCAGACACCAGGTGGCTTTGGCAGCCACCCCATGGTGTGGGGAAGGGCCAGCCCTGCCCTGCCCTTCGATGCCCTGGGCAAGTGGAGAAAAGTCACAACTGAGGTGTTGAGGATGGTACCCAGCCCCGTGTTTCCTATTAGCATCTCAGCAACCCAACCCTGAGCCCTCCAGCTCCACCTTGAATGTAGATCCATAATACATAGACAAATACATATACATCTAGGGCAGGTGTAGAGTCCTGCAGCTGGGGAGCAATAACCCCTGCAGCAGAACGAGTGACGGGTTCATCTGCTGGAAAGCAGCTCTGCAGAGAAGGACCTGGGATTGCTGGTTAACCAAGTTAACCATAAGCCAGCAGTCTGTCCTAGTGGCCAAGAAGGCAAATGGTCTCCTGGCATGCATTAAGGAAAGTGTCATCTTTAGGTTGAAGGAGGTTCTCCTCCCCCCTACTCTACCCTAGTGAGTTCAAGAGAGACAAGGAACTACCTGGAGAGAGCCCAGTGGAGGCTACAAAGATGCTGAGGGGCCTGGAGCATCTCTGTGAGGAGCAAAGGCTGAGAGATCTGGGGCTGTTGAGCCTGGAGAAAAGCAGCCTGAGAGGGGATCTGAGCAATGCTCAGCAAGAGCTAAAGGGTAGGAGGCAAGAAGATGGGGCCAGACTCTTTTCACTGGTGCCCAGTGACAGGACAAAGGGCACAAACTGGAACCCCGGAGGTTCCATCAGAACAGGAGGAAGAACTGTACCTTGAGGGTGCTGGAGCCATGGAGCAGGCTGCCCAGAGAAGTTGTGGAATCTCCTCTGGAGAGATTCCAAACCCACCTGGACATTGTGATTCTGGGCAAGCTGCTGTGGGTGACCCTGCTTTATCAGGGAAGTTGGACTGGGTGATCTCCAGAGGTCCCATCCAACCTTCGCCATGCTGGAATTCTGGGATATATCTCTATGTGCCTGTTGCACCTCTGCAGACACACATCTACATATATATTAAAGCAGCAACCCCCAAGGCTTTAGCCCAAGCGATGGCTGCAGGCACAGCTGCCTCGTGGCATCCCCGGAGCCACGCAATGTTTAACAAGACCAAGGGGAATTGGGGACAAGTGGGGACAGCCCATAGCATGCAAAGTGCCCCAGCAGCAAAGTGCTTCAATACCCAGTGAAACATTAATGCACTTCCCTGGAGAAATTCCTTCACTTTTTGCTGCATCAAGGGCTTTAAATTTAAAATAAATAACAAGGCAGGTTAATGAAAGTTTCTGTCAGTTGCTAGGTAAGTTTTAGTCCTGCTGCAATTCAGGCTTAAAAGCTACATATCCTACCTCCAGGGCCAGGGAGCCTCCTCTTCCTCCCCAGGGAAATACTGCATTTTGGAGTAGGAGTGAAAAATGATGCTCTTTGCACAGGTGTCAGGCATGGGATATCTGTAATTAACACCTGCTGCAGTCCCTGGGGTTGTTTTAAAGTGCCTGAGCTCCAAATTCTTCCATGAAGCCCATCCATGCCCCAAGGCACAAGGAAGAAAAGAGAAGTGGTTCCATGAAGACCCCCAGGGACTGAGTACACCCTCAGTGTGTTTGCAGATGAGAAGAGATTGAGTGGTGCAGCTGAGATGCCTGAGGGGCAAGATCCATTCAGGGAAACCTGGATAGGCTTGAAAAGTGAGACTATGTGAACTTCATGAGGTTCAACAAGGCCAAGTGCAAGGTCCTGCACAGGAGTTGAGAACACCCCCAGTATCAACACATGCTGAGGATGAAAGGCTGGAGAGCATCCCTGTGGAGAAAGACTTTGGGGTGCTGGTGGGTGAAAAGCTGGACATGAGCCAGCACTGTGTGCTCCCAGTCCAGAGCCAGCTGTGTCCTGGGCTGATCCCCAGCAGCGTGGGCATCAGCTAGAGGGAGGGGATTCTGCCCCCCTGCTCCTCTCTGCTGAGACCCCACCTGCAGTGCTGGGGTCAGCTCTGGAGTACTCAGCACAGGAGGGACATGTAGATGTTGGAGAGGGGCCAGAGGAGGATGCAGCAATAATGGGAGGGCTGGAAGCCCTGTGCTGTGAGGATAGGCTGATACAGTGGAGGTTGTTCCACCTGGAGAAGAGAAGGCTCCAAGGAGGCTTTTATTAATCTTTTAGGGCTTAAAGGGGCCAATAAGAAAGATGGTGATAGACTTCTTGGCAGAGCATATTGTGACAGGATGAGGGGTGATAGTTTAAACTCAATGGTGGAGATTCAGACTAGAGAGAAGGGAGAGATTTTTCATGCTAAAGGTGGAGGGAGCCTGCCTCAGATTGCCCAGAGAGGTGCTAGCTGCCCCATCCCTGCAACAGTTCCAGGTCAGGTTGTTTGTGGCTCTGAGAAACCCGCTCTAGTTGCAGATGTCCCTGCTGACTGCAGGGGGGCTGGATCAGATAACCTTAAAAAGTCACTTTCAACTCAAACCGTTCTGTGATTCTACCAAACCTGCATCATGGGGACTGCAGCCGCTAGGCTGAGCAGATGGAGCTCACAGCTCCCTGCTGCCCACACACACTTTGCCTAAGAAAGAGCTTCCAAATGCCAACAGCTACAGCCAAAGGCATGGTAAATATTGAGCCTTTTCTGCACACAGAGGTTACAGGGAATGGAGTGTTGGAGAAGAGGAACCTTTTCCAGACAGGGTCTGAAGACCTGCAGCTCTGGAAGCTGGCTGGGGATCATGGAAGGTTTGCAGAGCTGGGGAGAGGCTGACTTCTGTCTCCAGCACTAATGAGAATAATACCAGCTGCTTGTTGCTTAACCAGTCTGACCATCAGGCTGAGCCAAAACTGATTCATTCAGAAGAAAATGGAAAAGGAGATCAACTTGTCACCAGCCCTGACTAATGGAGAAGCCAGCCAGCAACCTGTTGCTTGCACACCAACCCTAGTATCTTGCTTTTTTGGCTCTTCAGCAGCTCCCCAAATTCAAATGTTCAAACAGAGCCTGAGCTTTGCCCTAGGTGATAACAAGAAAGGACTATCAATTGCAAAGCCATCAGCCTGTGGCCAGGGGACCCACATCACCCAGCCATGTCTGATGTTTCGCAAGAGCGCATTCCTGCTTCAGACCCAGAGGAAACATTAAAAACCCCAGAGATGTTGTTTGTCATGCTGCTCTGCCAGGCATCATCTACCCAACAGCTTTCTGGGTTGTTTTTTCTCCTCCTTCTCTCTTCATCCCACAACACAAATATAAGCAACCGACTTCATTGAGCTGAAAAATTTCTCCACCATCCTGCTGTAAAAACTATTTTCTGCCTTTTTTTCTGGGGCATATTGTGTTTTACAAGGTCAGTGGGACACAAACCACGGCAAGGAGAGGCTACAGATGGCTTGGCTGGGAAATCTGGGATCAGGAATATATTGTCCCAAGGGAGGGAAACAAGCTCCAAAACCCAGCCTGGGGCTAATCTTATCTCTGAGTGTTGTTCAGGATGGGTCAGTGAGGGTTAACAGCCAGCCACAGAGGTCAAATCAGGACCTGAAGTACCTCTACTCCCTGGCTGTCTGGTTCATGCTTTGGTTGATAAAACAGGGAAGAGTTTAACAGCGTGGAAAAAAAAAAAAATCTCTCACGGTTTCTTAACTTTGATATTATATGAATCTCCCTTTTCCCAGGATGTAGATCCCAAGGGCCAGGCTCTCCCAGCTAGAAGCCCACAACATCGTGCCTTGTCCCCAGATGTCCTGAGGTCTTATCAACCTACACTGCGGACATCAGAACAAGCACAGCAAAACTTCAATTCTTGGGGAGAAATCCACCCTGCACCAATATGCAGCTCAAAAATCCCCATTTTCAGGCCAGTCTGGGCAGAGACAAGTGCTCCAAATCCCAACACAGAGTGCACAGCCACCTTCATGGCCACAAGGTTCCATGGGGACAGTGACAATCAGGGACCCCATGGGTCAGAGACAAGGAGAGCTCCGTGTACTGAACTGATGTCCTGCTCGCCTCTCCCATTGCAGCCCCAGCAGGCTAGGAAAGAGTTGCCAAATGTGACATTTTCCTTTG
This sequence comes from Ramphastos sulfuratus, assembly GCA_013399055.1. Classification (NCBI taxonomy): domain Eukaryota; kingdom Metazoa; phylum Chordata; class Aves; order Piciformes; family Ramphastidae; genus Ramphastos; species Ramphastos sulfuratus. Next base: position 21,487 of record WBNM01037736.1, on the reverse strand, counting down.
CCCATCTCAGTGCAGAGGCACTAGCTGAGTGTTTTTCATCAAGAACTGGAAAGCCTCCTGGAAGGATTTTAGGATGTACATCCGACTCCCCATCCCAAAGGCTTCCCATTACTCAGCATCAGCCTGATGTCCACACGCACCCCATAACCTGCCAAGCACAACAGAAAAAAAACTCCAAGGGATGGAAAACTCATCCCTAAGGCTCAAGAGAAAGGTGATGGGTAAGAGTGGATCCCTCCCCCAATAACTTATCATAAACCTGCCCCAGAGAGAGAGTAAATTCACTGCAACTCAGCATTTAGAAAGTCAGAAAAATGAAATGGTATTTTTACAGTTTAAACTAAATATAACAGTATAGACAGAACAAACTACTACAGAACATAGTAACCTTGGAGAAGATGGGGATGGGGTCAAGCAGTGGCAAAGCAGCAAAAACAGCAGCCAAAAGAGCTGCGGGGGAAGAGAGCAGCAGAAGGGGAAGATACAAACTGTGCTTCCAGACATAAAGCTTTTTGATGCTCCAATGAAATTATATTAACTTATCCATTGTTGCCACTTTATGGCCTAGCCCTGGAATGTTCCCCTCTCCGCTCAGAGCCTCCAGTACTCCTCCCCTTCTAAGTTTCTCTGTTCCTTTTTTTTTTTTTTTTTTTTAAATGTCTGATGTAAAAATCTAGCTCAGACAGACACACCATCCAGAAATGGTCAACAACAGGGCAAGTGGTAACGGCCTCAAGTTGCACCAGGGGAGGTTTAGGCTAGATATTAGGAAGAATTTCTTTAGAAATTCTTTAGCATTTCTTTCTTTTTTTCTTTTATTAGGAAGAATTTCTTTAGAGTGGTGGGGCACTGGAAAAGGCTTCCCAGGGACGTGGTGGAGTCACCATCTCTGGAGATGTTTAACAAATACTTGGGGACATGGTCTAGTGATCATGGAGATGCTGAGAATAAGCTTGGAGGTCTTTTCCAACATTAATGGTTCTATGATTCTCTCCCTGTTCCTTCTCACCCTTCCCTCTCCCAGGCTGGTTTCTCACCAACTGTGGGCAAGCTTCTCCAGCACTGGGGCTGTTGGCATGGTTTTTATGTGATGCTGTGTGAATTTCCCTCTGGCCATGGGATATGGTAGGTATGAGCAGGAGGATCTCCATGAAGACCTCACACCTCCAGCAGCACGGAGTCCCCACCAAGTTTATTTTGAACACAAGAAAAAAACCCAAACTCAGCAATGATCATAGGTACCCCTTGTCAACACTCTGCTATCATTACCCTCTCCAATTAAGCCCTAAAGCTGTAATTGCCTTATCTGATGGAGCCAGGCACAGCAGCCAGGCAGGAGGTAGCCTCTGCAGCCCCATCCTGCCAGTAGACAGGGATGGGGTAGGTTTATGGGGTGGACAGCATCATAGAATCACAGACAGGGTTAGGTTGGAAGAGATCTTTAAAGGTCATGTCGTCCAACCCCCTGCAGTCAGCAGGGAAATCTGCAACTAGAGCAGGTTGTTCAGAGCTCCAAACAACCTGACCTGGGATGATCCCAAGGATGGAACATCTCCCACCTCCCTAGGGCCAGGTTCTCACCACACTCAGCATGAAAAATTTCTTCCTTCTCTCTACTTTGAATCTCCCTCTTTCAATTCAAACCATCACCCCTTGTCCTGTCACAACAGGTCCTGCTCCAAAGCCTGTCCCCAGCTTTCTGATCAGCCCCTTTAAGCACTAAAAGGTTGGGCATCACACTGGGCATTTTAAAGTCACCCTCTCCAAAACCATCCTCCTGCTTGGCAGACAGACGGACAGCCAGGACCCTGTGTTGGTCCCTATGACTTCCTCGTCCCAAGCCTGGGTCAGAAGCATCACCCCTGTACCTGCCTGTGCCACACTTACATCCCTACAGACCATGGGTGGTACCCTGGGAAAGCATCAGTGGCCTCCACTATTTGACCAGGAGATGGTCAGCTCTGTCCAGGATAGAATCATAGAATGCACTGGGTTGGAGGGGCCCTTTAGAGGTCATGGAGTCCAAGCCCTGATGGAAGCACATGGGGAGGGAAAAAAAAAAAAAAAAAAAGCCAGGTTTTCATCCAGTCTTTCTGCAGAAAGGTAGAAGCAGATGGTTGAGGGGCTGAAGTTCAACACTAAGTCACCAGCTGCTCCCCACATCCCTGCTACATCATCCTGGGGAGCAAGCTGTGACCACACAGGCAGGAGAGCCTACCAGAACTGGGACATTTTGAGAGCAGCTCTTTTGGGTCAGGGTTAAGCTCACTCACTCACACCAGCTGGCTTGGGGCACTGGTTTTAGAGAAGGCAATCCCAGTTCCCCAGCCCTGCACCTCAGCATGCTGAGCAGACTTGTACCCAGCGGCTCTGGGGCCATAATAAATCCAGTCTGTTATTTTAATCCACAAGTTTGTCATCTCTAAAAGAGCTCTGATGGACTGCAGCATCTTTTCCAAGGTCAGCCTTGATTTACAGAATCACGAAATGCATCGGGTTGGAAGGGACTCTCAAAGATCATCTTGTCCAAGTCTCCTGCAGTCAGCAGGGACATTTCCAATCAGATCAAGTTGCTCAGGGCCCTGCCAAGTTTGACATTGAATGTCTCCAGGGATGGGGCCTCAACCACATCTCAGGGCAACCTCTTCCAGTGTTTCACCACTCCCATTGTGAAGAACCTTCTCCTCCTCAAGCCCAACCTAAATGTACACTGCTCTAGTTTCAAACCATTGTCCCTTGTCCTATTGCTACCTGTCCTAAACAGTCCCAGCCTTCCCTTCAGATATTTGGGTTTTTTTAAGTTTGGTGTACTCTCAATCCTGATTCTTGCCACTTTTCCTTTTAGTTCATGACCTCAGCACCTCACAGAATCATAGAATTGTTTTGGTTGGAACAGACGTTTTATGGCAAGTCCAACCTTCAACCTAAGACCACCATGGCCATTAAACCATGTCCTAAAGTGCCATGTCCATACATTTCATGAACACCTCCAGGAACGGTGATTCCACCTCCCCTGACCCCACAAGCTCCTGATCCCAGTTTTAGGAAGCAAACCCAAAAGCCCTCCAAAATCCTTTTCCACATGACCAAATACTTCCCAATCCACCCTGCCAAGGAAGCCTCCCACTCCCTGCACAGCAGCTCTGAGGCCACGGTGAGGGGTGGCAGGGCTGTGTGGTGCCCGTTGCCCCTCTCCCAGAGGCAGCGGGCTCCTGGCCTGGGTGCAGCCACAAGAGAGGTGGATGCAAATCGCATCGTTAGCATTCTTTCCATTTTAATAACCCAAGGTGTTACCAGCAACACTCTTAAAACTGATTTTTATCTCCCCAACGTCTTTTTAAGAGCTCCAATTTGTTTTTCTTGGAGATCTCATTTTGTTTTATTAAAGCTGACACCAAAGAGGGAATGAAGAGAGACATTCTGGGTCCAGAACAAAAATATCCCAGTTTAAATAACCCCGTATTATTTTCTTGGAAACGCTTCTCCTTAGACTTTAATTAAGCTCTCCCCGGGCTCGCGAGCTTGGCGTGCTTGGCTTTCAGGCCAAGTTAATCCCAGGCAAGCTCCCCACATCCCCAGTGCTCCCCACTTCCACTGCTTACACAAATCTTCAGAAATAAACTGGGTTTTGCTAAAACACACGGTGATTAACAGCTGGCCCACCGTCAAGAACATCTTGACGTTGCTTTTTCGTCACTGGTCAGCCGTGGAGAAAACACGTGGCCCCAGCTGCTCTTCTCACTTCTCCAACAGACCAAAAAAGTAGCTTTTCTGACTTATTTTCTCATTCTTTTCTGCCAGTGCAATGCTAGGGGAGCCTGAATCTATGTGCCAGAGCTGCTCTGGCTATCAGAAGAGGCAAGCTTACCCATCAGCAAGCCACCTCGTGCAATTGCGCTGGGTGCTGCTGTAATATCAATAATTATCCGCCATGGTAGCAGCACTTTAGGATGGTTGCAAATTTGAAGACTCCAAAAGTTGGGAAATCCCAGGAGAGAGCTTGTCTGGGCATCATCTGGTGCAAACCTATTATGTAATTACAGTCTAATCACAGATGATTTCTCCCCTCCATCCGACCCAGTTCAGGTGGTGCACAGGAGGCCTCACTTCTGGAGCTGCCATTAGAGTTCCACTGTGGCAGACTACAGCTTTGTGAAGTGAGATCCTGGGGTTTGGATAAACCCTCTGGCCAAAATGCCTGACTCTTTGGCAAGCACCAACACAGCTGCTCATGCAATGTCCCCGCCGAGAGGGAAGGATTTCACCTCCCTTTTACGCACAGGATCTGCGGGCGGACAGATTAAGGCCAAGAGTTTGAAACAAAAGCTTTCTTTTGGTGCCTGACGCAAGATGGCCAAGAAAAAAGGTTTTTGGAGGATGCTGATGGGTGGCGTTGGGGGGATTGTGTGCCCTGAATGTCCTCAACCCCCAGAGATTGGGTAGTGGGTGGATGGTTCCTTCGCTGCAGTCACTGCAGGAAGGTTGTTTCTCCTTCCGGAGGAGAGCCCCAGTATTTGCCCAGGGCAAACTCCAGCAAGTTAGCCCATGTAGCACATAAGGCTTCCCTGTCCCTCTACTTTGCACCAGGGCAAGCATGCTAAAATCCATCACTGACCCACTAAAGCCAAACCCAGAGCCAAACAAAACACCCCAAAGATGAGGAGAAACAGAGTCTGGTGACCTTGCCTCCTCCACTAAGTTTTTGAGCACCAGATGCTCCCAAAGCCACACTGCTGGCAACACTGACCCTAAAACACCATCTCCAACTCACACTGAGCTGCCTCACTGGGACACTGCACTGGGAACAGAGATACAGGTGTGGGATATCTCCAGGGTCTGCAAAGCAAAGGTGCAAAGAGATGCTGGGGTTGAGCTGCCACCATGGAATCATAGAATGATGGGGGTTCAAAGGGACCTCTGGAGATCATCAAGTCAACCCCCACTGCCAAAGCAGGATCACCTATGTCAGGCCACACAGGAATGCATCCAGATGTGTCTTGGAAGTCTCTATAGGAGACTCCAATGTGACCATGTCACCATCAATTTCCCATCTGTCCCACAAGAGCCCAGGAGGTTGCTGAGAGCACCCTGAGCTGTTCCTCACACAAGACAATACAGCATGGGTGACAAGCATGCCAAAGATGAGGCCCAGCACAACAAACCACCACAAAGTTGCTGTGACCTGGCAGCCATTCCTGAGGGCTTTCCTTCCATGTTTCACTCCACTCTGCCTCTCAAGTCATGTGCTAGATGCAGATCTTGCATCAGATAATTTTTAGAGCTTTAGAGGAAGGCCACTGAGGTGCTGGAGCATGTCCAGAGAAGGGTAACAAAGCTGGTGAAGGGTCTTGAACAGATTCTATGAATAGCAGCTGAAGGAACTGGACAGGAGGCTGAGGGGAGACCTCATGGCTCTCTACAACTCCCTGAAAGAAGTTCGGTGATGGGTGGAGACCAGCTGCTTCTCCCAGGTAACAAGTGACAGAACAAGAAGAAATGGCCTCAAGTTTCTCCAGGGGAGGTTTAGATTGAGATTAGGAAAAAGTTTCTTCACTGAAAGAACCATCAGGCACTGGAACAGGTTGCCCAGGGAAATGGTGGAGTCACCGCTCTTGGAGGTGTTTAAAAGTTGTTTGGAGAGGAGCCTGGGGACACAGTCTAAGGGTCGTGTACAGGGAGATGCTAGGTTATGGTTGGACTTGATCATCATTCAATCAGGCAATTCTATGATTCTGTGATACAAACAAAAGGGCAAAAGAGGAAAATCAAGCCTGAAAATGCACTAATGGAGGCCAGTGCTGCGCCACCCTCCCTGGCTGTGCCCCTGCCTCGTGTGTGTGCTTGATGGGGGACAAAGAGACGGCAGGAGCTTTGCTGCCTGCAGCACGGATCACGGGCACACAGCAATGCAGGCGGAGAGCCGCGGGCAGCCCCGTGTCCTGCCTGCCCCAGCAGCTGGCAGGACCTGTTGTACCAGGTGCCTGGGAGAGAGCTGGGGATGGTTGGCGCCCGCGAGCGAGCGTGTTGCAGCAGTTCCCAGCACACGTCATCTGGGTTTTGCAACCACCTCGACTGTCTCCGGCTGGGTGTACGGAAAGAACCTCACAGTGAACCAAGCTCCCCATCGCCCGTGGCAGGCATGGGCAGCGACCCGGCTCGATTTCTGGGCAGAGTCCTCATGGTGATGCCCAGCTTGGCACACACCTCTCCATCAGAACTTTTTCCACAGGGATCACAGAATCAGAGAACGCATTGGGTTGGAAGGGACTCTCAACGGTCATCTCATCCAACCCTCTGCAGTCAGCGGGGACATCTCCAGCTGGATCAAGTTGCTCGGGGCCCCATCAAGTTTGACCTTGAATGTCTTCAGGGACAGGGTCTCAACCATCTCTCCGGGCAACCTGTTCCACTGTTCCACCACCCTCGTTATGCAGAACTTCTTCCTGTTGTCCAACCTAAATCTGCCCTGCTCTAGTTTCAAGTGCCAACAGACAGTATCACCTTCCCTTGCAACAGGGAAGAATAAATCTTTTGAGGAAGAGGAAGGGAAAGCCAGCAGATCCCTGCTGCAATGGGTGCAGCAGTGTTTCACACACGTGTTCTACTGGCATACAGGACATACCTGTCCTCTCACCATTGTCAGAGGAGGAATGTAGATGCCATGGACGTACAGGCTCATGACTGCAGAAAATCTAGAGAAAGAGATTCCCCAGAGAAAGATCTGGCTGCCAGAGATGGCTGCATAGCCACCATCCTGATAGGGAAATGCTGACATCCTCTGTGCCCTGCCCAGCTCATAGGAAAGCCCTGAGGAATCATCCCAAAAAACAGCAAGCAGGAGAGACTGAACTATTTGTGTGCCAAAAAATTCCCTACAGTACCCGGCTGCCAGCCAGAAGCAGCAACCCCCTAGTTGTGAAGCCAGAGGGAAGCCTCAGCTGTTTCCAGCAAAGGGGGACAGTTTTGGGAGCCCACATGGGGAGCAGCAGGCAAAAGCAAGCGCTTGTGGCACCAGCCCAAATGTTTCTGAGGTCCCCATCAGCCCACATATCACCCAAGCCCAGCTGCACTGTCACTCCCGTGCTGGCACACATGCTGTGTCACTTTGGCACAGGTCCCAAGGAGGCATCAGGATAAAAAAGCAAAAGGTTATCCGGGCCCTGTATCGAGGTGGTGCTGACTGATCCAAATCCCAGCAGGTGCCACCATCCCACTGGGATTCGTTCCCTGTTAGCACGGTGGGAGAAGGGTGTGTTTCTTCCCATCCATGCTCCCAGTGGGAACTTCCCCGTGTGCACTGCAGGATACAAAACCAGCCTTGGGATTGTGGAAACCTGGGTTGTTCCTCCTCCCCCAAACAGCCCCAGCTCCATGTCCAATCAGCCTGGTGGTCCCAATCACACCACCAGATTTTGGGGAAGGCAGCTTCTCCCACTGCTCACCAAGTATATGATGGGATGGGGGACCTGCTGGTGCTGCCCTACAAGCAGGACGAGTCCTGTGAATGGCTGTGTTTGTAACACGTGGGACAAGGAGGGAGGGAGAGGAGCTGCCTCTGGGACACGAGGCGGGATGCTGGTGACAACACCCACGAGAGCTATGTGTAGCTGGCTCGACGAGCACTACCAGCAAGGTCAGTGGTGCCTTCTGGCTATGAAGCTTCACCCAACCTGATGGGTTAGGTTTATTTTAAGGTGCTGGATTTCAACTGTCCCTGCTGATGGTCAGCTTCAAGCTGCAGAGGCAGTTGGAGGGGATTAAATCAAAGCTGATTTGTTAAACTCCTAGATTTCCCCCAAGAAGGGGAAAAGAAATGACTCCTTAGCTGCTGACCCCCCTAGTCCCATGGTGTCACGCCCATTTTGGTCAGGCATTGGAATGGGTTGTCCAGGGAGGTGACGGAGTCACCATTCCTGGAAGTGTTCAAGGAATGTGTAAATGTGGCACTTTGGGAGACAGTTTAATGGCCATGGCTGTCTTTGGTTGAAGGTTGGACTTGATCTTAGAGGTCTTTTCCAACCAAAACAATTCTGTGATCCATCTCACCCTGCACCTCTGCATCCATCTGGGTCCAGCACCCTGCAGCATCCACCCCTTTCACCTTCCAAACCTTTCTCATCTTCCTCCTTCTCTCTGCACAGTCTCAGTGATGGAGTTAAAACCCTGTGATTTCGAAGTTCCAACTACAATCAAGTCTCAGCAAAGTGGAGTGATTTTGTTTGGGTTCTGTAACTGAAAGGACCCCCCCAAAAAACCAAACTAAATGAACTGCACAAACTCACATACTGCTTTTTCATGAATCACAGCCAGGTCACAAGAGTTAACATCACTTGAGGGCAGAACAATAGAATCATAGAATGCATTGGGTTAGAAGGGACCCTCCAAGGTCATCTAGCCCAACTCCCTTAAACTGAGCTGGGACATTTCCCACTAGATCAGGTTGCTCAGGGACCCACCAAGTTTTACCTTGAATGCCTCCAGGGATAGGGCCTCCACCACAGCCCTAGGCAACCTGTTCCAGTATTTCATCACCCTCATTGTGTAGAACTTTCTCCTTATGTCCAACCTAAATCTACCCTGAAAATGGTACAACTTACAGTGGAGCATCTTCTTGGCCAGCTGGTGAAGGACACTTAAAAATAAATGAAACCTCACTAAAAGGGCAAGTGTGCTGGCTGAGAGGGACCCTGCAGCCTGTGAAAACAAGAACCTCCCTTAGAAACAACTCCCTGGCCTCCTAATAACCTTAATCACTCCTGCCAGCCCCAAGAACTGCATTTAATGCCATGGCTGAGCTTTGTTTGCTTTCCAGGCTGCTTTATCTCACACCGCACCTTGTACTCAGCTCAAGCCACAAAAATCCAGTTCCTCTCTCTGAAATTCATCCCTGTTCCCCTCCAGTCACATGCTTCAGTTCCCAGAGCAGCAGGACTTCAGCTGGGAAGAGCCTGATACTGGCACACCGGCATCGCCGCCATGGGAAACCTCCAGTAAAGCTGGGCAAACTCCCCACTGACCTTTGCACTCCCCAGCAAGCAGGATTGGGTGATTAAAAGCTCTTTTTATGGCTCTCTTTTTCCAGATTTCCGTCCTCACCTGGGCTATGCAAATATCGTTCCCAACATCACATCTCTCCAGAGGGTTAGGGGATGTGGAAGATGGAAGGAAATCCAGACGGCTGAGAGGAAGACCCCAGGAATGCCGAGGTCTGCAGCTCCCACACCCAAGATATCTGTGAAGTGGGGCCAGCACAGCTCCCTGCCAATTAATAAAGGCACCAAACCCTGCAGATTTTGATAAGGCAGTGACCACCAGTATCATAATCACAAGTTTTGGCATCTTCTCAATGCCAAGAGTGGTGGGAGCCAAGAGGACCAGGACAGACTCTTTTCAGTGGTGCACAGTGACAGGACAAGGGGCAGTGGGCACAAAATGGAAACTAGGAGGTTTCCTTTGAATAGAAGGAGAAACTTCTTTGGTGTGAGGGTGCTGGAGCCCTGGAGCAGACTGCCCAGAGAAGTTGTGGAGTCTCCTTTTCTGGAGAGATTCTAAACTCAGCTGGACATTGAGATTCTGGGCAAGCTGCTGCGGGTTGGACTCCAGAGGTCCCTTCCAAACCCCACCATGTTATGATTCTCTGAAGAGTTTGGTGGCCTCTTACTACATTATGAAAGATGCCATTCCTCAAAGCCCAAACTGGGGTAGATACCTTTTCATTGCAGCTGGCTGAATCAAATGCAGTTCTGTGAGAGCTGCCCCTGTTTGATCTCACCCAGGACATAAGTATTGTCAAAATTTATGTGGGACCATTTCTAAGAATTCCCTCTTGTGATTTATGTTCTCTTTGAGGTTTCCCTTTACAGTTCCAGCCACCCTCATGCACACTGTGACCCTTCTTCAGCCCAGGATGGAATCCAGGGCTTCTCCTCCCTATCTCTCACTATGACAATTAGCACTGAAATGCTCTATTTCCTCAAGAAACCATCTCAGTCTTTCTTACCAAGCTTCAGTTATGTTGCTGGAGGAAAAAGAGCCTTTTCCAGCTAAGTTTCCCTGTCCTAAGGATGTGAAGTCAATGTTCATGAACAAATGCCCACCAAATCAGATGGGAATTCAGGGATAAAGATGACATCAGCTATGGCTTAGCCTTGTGAGCACAAGATATAACTCAAGGGCTATGGCCCATGGACCAGCCTGGCTTCCCTGAACACGGCATGCTCTGGCAGCCTCCTCACAATTTCACACACAGATTGGGGGATGCTGTCAGACACACAGACACACTCAGAAGAGCTGCAGCCAAACCAGACCAGCTCCTCATCCCTCTGAGTGCTTCCTGCTCCCATTACCAGCAACCAAAACATTAAATATTAAGCAAAGAGAGTTAATCTATACCTGGGATATTGACACAAAGTGGAGGAGGGGAGAAGAAAAAGATAAATAAATGTTCTTTTTTTAAAAAAAAATCAATGTTCCTTTCCAGTGCTTGTGCCCCTCCAGTGCTTGCCAGGTCTTCCAGCATGGCACCAAGAATGTGCTTGGAGGAACAAGATGCACCAAAAAGTGTTGCTCTCCCATCTCTCCTTGGATAGCCACAGCACGCTGCTGGGACCCCTGAATCATAGAATTGTTTTGGTTGGAAAAGACCTCTAAGATCATTGAGTCCAACCATCAACGCAACACCACCATTGCCATTAAACCATGTTGAAAAGTGCCATGGCCACACATTTCTTGAACACCTCCAGGGATGGTGACTCCACCACCTCTTTGGGCAGCCTGTTCCAATGCCTGGATACTCTGTACTAAAGAAATGTTTCCTAATATCCAACCTAAACCTCCCCTGGCACAGTTTCTCATTCTATCACCTGATGCTAAGGAGAAGAGACTGACCCTCAACTCACTGCACCCTCCTTTCAGAGAGTTGCAGAGAGAAGGTTTCTAAGTGACTTGAGGGCAAATAAGATCTCCTTGGCTGAAGGCAAAGCCCAGGTCAGGGACCTTGTACTCACTTCTCACAAGGTTGGGAGAGCACTCAAGTAGCAGCTGAGCAGACATAGATTTAAAAAGGGTCAATGCTCACTTAATGTTTATCAGGATAACTATGTCGCTCAAATTGGCTTTGGGAGCTGGGGAAGACAACCATGCCAGCATGGCTCATTCATCCCTAGGCTCAAACAACATTTGGTGGAGCTGGCATCAGGACTGGACGTGCTCCACGGATCCTTCAGCACCGGAACAAGCCATGTGGAACCAGAGGAAAACGCCGCCATTCATCTCCCAGCAAACACTTTCAAGCATCACTCAACACCTCTGCAGCTGGACATACTGATACGTGTTTTTCCCTGGCCAAGTACTCACATGTGTATATATATATATATTTTTTTATTTCAGCCTCAGCAGCTCCCCCATGAACCCTCCTCTCCCCCTTGAAAGAAAACAAGCTCAAAAGCACAGAGTGTGCCTTGCAGAAGTCCCAGCAGGTCCAGCATCCCGCAGCGAAGGGGCACGCGGTGGTCGCAGCAGCCAGCCTGCCTCGGCCCCGCGCTGCTTGTTGATCTATGTGGCGCAATATATTTCCTTAAACAGAGGAGCCTATGCATTCAATGCATCATTTGGCCAAGGGTTTGTTTTTAAAGCCTGACCCCAGACCTGAACTCTGCAGATCCTGCGTTTCTCAAGATCAAACGCGAGCAGAAACGTGACCAATGCAAACAAGAAATAAACCTTGATAATTATAGCCGAGCGCTGCGGCGGCTATTGTTTAGTGCTGACTAGTACCCGCTTCGGCATAAACAGAGCCCTATTTTTAACGTGATGCCTGACCACCTTACAACATCACACCCCATTTCACCTCCAAATCCCCACTTTCACAGGATCATAGAACTGTGTGGTTGGAAGGGGCCTGTAAGATCGTTGTGTCCAACTGTCAACGTAAGGTTACCATGGCCTTTAAACCATGTCCACGCGTTTCTTGAACACCTTCAGGGGTGGTGGCTCCACCACCTCTTTGGGCAGCCTGTCTCAAGACCTTACAACTCTGTAGTAAAGAAGTTTTTTCTAATACCCAGACTAAACCTTCCCTTGCACAATTTCAGGCTGTCTTCTCTCATTCTGTCACTTGATACCAGGGAGAAGAGACTGACCCCCATCTCACTCCAACCTCCTTTCAGGGAGTTGTATAGAGCAATGAGATCTCTGATATGGACCGATCTTTCCAAGATAAGAAAGGAGATTTAAAAGGCAAGTGATGCACCCATGGCCATGCAAATGCTGGTGTCGGATCAGGTCCTTGTCTCTCTGACCAGACCCCAGGATCTGGCTGCTGCTTGCAGCAGGCAGGAACAGACTGACGTCGGAGGACAAAGAGACAGCACCGGTCTTTTCAGGAAGGCTGTATCACTTAGCACTTGGAAAGGAGCTACAATATTTTCCTGATTATGTTTGCACGCAAACGAGTGCCGCAGGGAAATTATGCAACCCTGAGTGGCGAGGGGCGGGAGCACAGGAGGAAGGGCTGCGGGGGGCCCCCACGCTGCACCCCGCTGCCCTCAGCCTCAGGCAGTGCAGCTGCAGCCCCTGAAGTACAGCGCTCCCTGCTGCAGATGGGCTCCGGCACCGTCACCTCTTCGCCGCCGCTGCCGGCATCACCGGAGCCCCTGCGCTGCTGCCTCCAAGGGCAACACAGCACGGGGCTTGTTAACGGCCTCTTCGTTAAGTGCCTGGACCAAATGCATACATTTGTCACCCAGGCAATTTAAATACCGAGCCTGGGCTCACCTCACACTCCTTTCTTTTCCGAGGCCTCTGCACGGTCATAGCCATAAATAAACGGATCGCAAGGAGCAAGAAGCAGATGCTGACTCCTCCAACCTCCCTCCTGGGCAGGGAGCCTTTAAACTACCAAGACTTGCAATATTTAATTCCTTTTGTTACTGTTTCTACCTTTAGACCCTGCCTTAGGCTTTCTAGATACCGATCACAGGGAGCAGGAAACAGAGGGCAAGGCGATGAGCTTCCTGGGGATCACACGCAGACTCGCACAACCCATCAATCACCTTAATTACAAACGGCCACACACCCCCAGCTCCCCTCCGTTACTGCCCATAATTACCCGATTGCAGCGTTTCTCTGGCAACAGCATTGCTGAGTTAATTTCTGATCTGTAGATGGGGTGTACCTGCTAATGCATTTCATCCTGGCGTGGTCACAGCCATCATCATCAGCTGTGCGTCAGCTAAAGGGAGACAGCTGGGCACAACTGGTCCCCAGAATAAGACTTCCAGGTCCTCTCCTGCCCCCCAGCACTGACTCTGTAGCATGCCCCCACTTCAGTTCCTGACTGCTGCTTACATCCCACCCAGAGCCAGCACACCACCACAAGCACATTCCCTCAATGCCGAGTGCTTACCTCTACCCACCAGATAAAAGCAAGGTGGGCCATCATTATCCATAGTAGGGATGGATATAACCTTCTCAGTGAGAATCACCAGGACCTGGGACAAGGCTGGGCCTCCAATGTCCATCACGGACCTGCTAGGACCACCACACCGCAGGCTGGTGTCCCTCTGCCCAGTCTGCTTAGGTAGTGAGGTCCTTGCAACAAGAAACATCCCTTTTCTCTGTATCGACACCACACTATCTCCAACCTGGCTGAGCCTGTAGGTCCTACCAAAACACACAGCTGGATGCAGTTTGTGGGTGTTACTGTTAACGGATGGTAACCACTTGAGACCCTAGACCACCCTCAGTGTGACTGTGCTGGTGGCGCTGCCAAACCTGCCCTACACTGGCTTTCTCTTTGAATTGACTGGGAGGACGCATGGTGGCGAGGTTGATGCTCTCTTGCACCAAGCCCGGCAGATAAAGCAACCAGCTTGGAAACCCCATAACAAAAATAGGAAGGATAACGAAAAATGAAGGGGGTGGCTCTCAGACAGCAGCTGATGGATTCACCCAGCCCTTGCTCTCCTTCCTCCAAAACATACGCAGGGAGGACTTACTGAGGGCACGTTTTTCAGTTCAATTACTTTTAATTGAGTACACAGCAGCTTAGAAACACATGATGCTGTGGGAGATAAATATAGCCACGGATAAAAGGACGGAGGGGGGCTGGGAACAATCCCGCTTCAACACATCCAAGAACCCCACCGCCTCCACCTCGTTGTGCTCCGGGAGGCTGAAGCCAGCCGAGCCGCCGCACCTTCCCCCGCACCTTCCTCCGCTCCGCTCTCCTCCGCTCCCCTCCCCTCCCAGGAAAAGGGGCCGGGAAGGAAGCAGGGAGCTTGTACCTGTTTTAAACTCCAGCGCGGGGTCCTTCTTGCCCTCTCCCAGGTCGCTTTGCAGCATCATGTAGAGGATCCCGAAGGAGTTATGGATGCCGAAGATGGAGCCGTTGCACCAAGCGGCAGCGAAAACCACCACCCAGCCGAAGCCGCCCTCGGGGGGCTGGAAGGACGCGGCGGCCCCGCTCGGGCCCCGTTCAGCCCCGCTCGGCTGAACCCCGGCCCGGGCTTCTCCATCGCTCTCGCCTTCCCCCGTCGCTTTCTCGTCCCGCTGCGCCATCGCGGCCGCACTCCGGCCGCCGCCCCACCCGGGTCCCTACCTGCAGCTAATTTTTCCCCTGTCCCAACTCCCGGTCCGGGTAACCCCGGGAGGTCCTTCCCCAGCCCCACCGGGATTAACGGCGGCCCCGGGCCCGGCCCCGGGCCCTGCCGCGGCCCTGCATCGCTCTTCGGGCCGCCCCCGCCGCCGCCGCTGCTGCATCCTGCGGCGGGAGCAGCTCCGGGGCGGGCTCCGCCGCCAGCGCCGCCTCCGCGGGGCCTCGCCGGGCTTTCACCGGACTGCGGAGCCTCCGGCTGCCCCCCTGTCCCGCGGTTGCGGGAGCATCCAGAGGAGCCGGGAGCGGGGCCGGGGGGGTTGAAACGGGAAAGGGGACAACGAGGGGGGACCTCGATGGCCGCTGCGGGGTGATGCTGCTGCTCCCCGCCGCACCGGGAACAGGCCGAGAAGGAGGCAAAAAGCAGTCCCGGTAAGGGGTGTGCGTTTTACTTCATGCTCGTTTGCCAGTGGGGTTTTTGGCTCATCCACATCCCCCACCCTGAAAGGTCTGGGGTGTGTTTTTGTAGCACTCACCCAGGGCCATGCAAAGCTTCCCAGCAAGGTGAGAACCCACAGTGAGATGTTCCCTGGGGCTGTGGGTCATACAGAAGAATCGTAGAATTGTTGAGGTTGGAAGAGACCTGTGAGATCATCAAGTCACCCCACATCACCCCAGCACTGGAGTTCACCTCGGCAGTGGGGTTGGCCAAGCAGGACAGGTGATGGCAATCCAACCCTCCATCTCTGCCTTCTCCCTACTTTCAGTAAATAATTACAAACCCACCAATGTCTTTTCGCACGCTGGAACTATCCACCCTCTCCCAGATGCCAAGTCTGAGTTATTATTCTTTCTTTACCCTGCTCGCTGTGTCAGATTCCTATCAAGGCAAAATAATACATCCCAACCTCACACTGCTCTTCCTTCACCTCCAGCATAATTCCTCACAGGCTGCGGCGCCGGCAGCAAGGTGGCAGGCAGGACCCCATCATCTCCCTGCTTCCCCTGCCACTGCGGAGTGCCAGCACTGGGCCATAGGCTGCAAACACTTTTGCCTGCATGCTGCAACTTGCAGGGCTTGAAGACGACCCTCTAGGACATTGCCAGAGCCAGAAAAACTTCCCCATGCTTGCTGCAAATTGCTGCCGACTTCAGGACTGCTTCATTGCCACCCGCTTCCTCCCACCCCGGGCATCAGGAGCAGTGATTGTTGGTGACCATATGTGGTGGGAAGACCCAAACAGGAAAGGTGTGATGGTATGATTCCACTTTGCTGATGGATGTGTCCAATTTCCTCCTACCCAGCGAGGTGTCTGTCAGTAACACTGCACTCTGGTCAGACTCACTGCTAGAGGAACTGCATTTTTATTTCCCTTCCTCTCTGGTGGAGTCTCCTCCCCGGATCCCCATCTCCGCAGCAGGGCCGGGGAAAGCTTGGGAGGTTTGGGAGCATCTTCCACTGCCCTCTGCCGACACCAGCAGCTGCAATGCTCGGTTTCTATAACCATTTTGTTGTAAGACAGCTGAGGTTGCTGGCCTGCCGGGGTTATTTTGTTAAGCTCCAGAAATGGCAGAGGAAAGGGGTTTAGGAGGTGAACAGGAGAGCTGTGCCCCCAAATGCTAAAGCAGAGCTTGAGGGTGGATTGAAAACAGCAGAGAGAGAGATGAGAGTGCCCTTTGCCATAGAAGACACCATTTCATGAAGATTTTTCCTCCCAGGAGCTGTGGAAAGCTCCTGTGGAGTGGGAAGAGGAGGGTGAATATTAGTTGTGGACCTTGCATCAGACACAAAACCCACTGAGCAACATCTCTCCTGGATGTTTTCTCCTGGATTCTTTACAGTGAGGGTGGTGAGACACTGGAACAGGTTGCTCAAGGAGGCTGTGGATGCCCCCTCCCAGGAAGAGTTCAAGGGCAGGTTACTTGGGGCCTTGAGCAACTTGATCTAGTGAAAGGTATCCCTGCCTGCTCTGGTAGCATCAGGCAGAAATGGTTTCTTCTCACCAGTGTAAAATCAGCTTCTATTTGGACTGGAGCATCACAGCCAGAGGGTTTGAGCTCCCTAGCCACATGCTGAGAGAAAAAAACCAGATAAAACTGTTCTTTCCTGGCTGCTCTTCCTTCTGTGGCAGCAGCACAGCTTTCCTCAAAGCCATGCTTGATTAGGGACATGGTGGATGGCTGAGGCTGAGCTGGGCTCTCCAGGACCTGCATCTGATGTCATAGAATTACCTGGTTGGAAAAGACCTTAAGATCATTGAGTCCAAACATAGCATTGTTTCGCATGGAAGAGACCTTTAAGATCATCAAGTCCAACCTTCAAGCCAAGACCACCACAGCCATTAAACCATTTCCCAAAGTGCCGTTTCCACATGTCTCTTGAGGACCTCCAGACATGGTCACTCCACCATCTCCATAGGCAGTTCCAATGCCTGATAACCCTTTTGGTAAAGAAATTCTTCCTAATACCCAGCTTAAACCTGCCCTGGTGCAACTTGAGTCTATTTCCTCGCATCACTGGAAAGCTGGCAGCTAACACCTTGTGTCACAGCCGACAGGCCTCTAGTTGCCCAGACAAAGTGTGGCTGTCAGCAGCTCGTTGCTTGTCTCCAAAACGTGGTGCCAGAGCCTTTGCCAAAAGGATTGGCAGCTACAAAACATGTGTGTTTGGTTTTGCAGAAGGGGAGGAGTGACCAAAGAGAAATATCTTATGCAAAGACCTTGGGAAATCTCGCAGCGGGATGTGGCCCTGGGGGAGAATACAAATCCCCACCGTGTTTGCAACCTGGCTCTGTTTCAGTGGGCGTTGTGCAGTGGTGCAGGGGCATATAGGGCTGTCTTGAGGACAACATGTTGCTGACAACGTCTGCTGCTAGGGCAAAAGCACGGGGAAAACAGTCCCAGTAGTGAGCAACTCCCAGCAGAGACATGCTCACGCTGGGCACAACCCCCTACCATCATTAGTAACACTTTTCTCTTTAGATTTCAGCTATAATTAAGACAATCATTACATCTGGCCTGATGGAGACAAAAAATACATTATCCCAGAGGAATAATCATAGAATAATAGAATTATTAAGGTTGGAAGAGACCTTTGAGATCATCAAAGCTAAGCTACTACTACTAACCCACATCCCTTGGCACCAGATCCACACACTTCTAAATACCTCCAGGGATGGTGACTCCACCAGCTTGTTCCAGGGCTTGACAATCCTTTCTGTGAAGAAATTCTTCCATGTGTTCAATCTGAATCTCTCCTGGCACAACCTGAGGGTGTTTATTCTTGTTCTGTCACTTATATGTGAGAAGAGACCAACCGCCAGACAACTTAAGGGCAGCCTGAAGAGACACAACAGCTATCAACCACTGGTAGGGATGCTGGCATATAGAGTCTGATGCTTGAGGCTTGTCGTGGTAAGAAGCAATGAGAGTACCAGGGCTTGGTGTGCTGCCAGCGTTACCTTCGAAGGACAGAAACCCCAAGGGTAGGCAGCCAGGGCAAAACCCACACTATGGCATCCTTTCTCCACCTGACCTTCCCAAAGTTTGGGATCAAAATCTTAGAGGTGGCATCTTCCGCCTCATTAGTAAGATTAAAGTTGATTCCACTTAGTTTGGCTGGAAAATCAGGCAGGTGAAGGGCTCTGGTGTGAGCAATGGGTTCTCAGGGCATGCTGTGCCCTTGAGCCTTGCATTTGGCTTCATTTGTGGTAGTGGAAACGTTTAAAACACACAGATGGAGCAGACTGGTGGAATCTGTCAACCTCTATGAAATCACCCCTGTGTGGAGTTGGCTGTCTAGAGTTACCCCATGAACGTCTGGCCTTGAACAGATGACTGTGAGGAGAAGGCTGTGGATAGTTGGCTGTCAATAGTTGGTCATGGAGGGTTGTTTTAGACATGCAGCTGCTGCCCCACCTGATTTACCATGCAGATGAGCAAAAATGCGATCTCTGGCCCAAGCGGAGCAACACCATAGGTCTGTGTTGTATTAAAGGACTTCTGGAGCTGTTTAGCTGCCTGCTCACCTTCATCATCCAGATGAAGAGATGTGAAGGGCACTTTTGAAGAGTGCTTCAGTTGTTTTGAGTGTTTGCTTTAGAACAGGAACTGCAAGGGCATGTTTCTGTTGGGAAATGGAAGTTCCTGAATGGAGCCACCAATCCCAACCATCGTCCAGCCACCAGTGGCCGCTCCAGCTCTGCAGTGTAACCCCACAAGACCTCAACAAGAGGTGCCAGGGATGCTGTGCTGATGGGAAGAGCTGAAGCCAGAGCACAAAGGCGGCAAGGATCCAGCTGTAAATTAATATTTTATAGAACACCAAGAAAAATCAGAGAGGCTAATTACAGTGATAATCATCACGGCCTGAAGGCATTTCCATGGAAGTCAGGAATTACCCAGAATTACCTCAGCTCTTGCAGCAGCCTGCACAGGAGGCAAACGTGTGTGGAGGTGCCCCAGCACCTGGCACCTCCTCCTTTGCTGGCTGGGGGTCTGTGAGCTAAACTGAAGCACCAGCTGGGTTTTGGCAGCCTCCCATCAATCCCACTCTAGAAGCACAGTGCTTGAGTCGAGTGTGAGGGAGGGTTGGAGTCACAGTGTTTTGGGCTGGGTACTTACCCTGGCACTGCTGTGTCAGCACGTGCCTGTTTATCCCCAGTAACATTGATGTGGGAGCCATCATAGATTCCAAGCAGGTTAAAACCCCAAGGTCTTCAGGGCATTACTAGTGGAGAAGCTGGTGGATGCACCCCCAGGATAAGTTGTTCCCATGACTCATTAATTAGTGGTAGTAACCAGTAATTGCACAGTTTGTCTGGGGACAGAGTGAATTCCCCATCAGCTTCTTGATTTGGATGCTGGGGGACACATCCCAGCTTTGGCACGGCACAAAGTTGGTCCCATGCTGTTCATGGGAAGCACAAATCATTTCCACAAGCTGCATGGCCGAGAGGGCTGCCTGCTTCTGCCTCATGGCCCAGAGCAAAGCCAACATAAACATCTTCAGGGAGTGGAGGAGCATCAGTGCAGTTGGTTCATGTAGCTTGAGTAGGAGAGCACCACCGGTCTAAGACCCAACCTGCAAGTGCCAAAGGAAAAAGGCTTGGGTGAGAGCTTCATGCCTGTTGCACAGAGCCAGGAAGAGCTTGGGCAGAAGCTGGCCTCAGGCTGAGGGTGCTGCTTAGCTTCATGGATGCTCCTGCCTGCCTGTGCTCTGCCCAAACCACACTGCAGCACCCCTGGCACTGGCAGAGACACCAGGCACAAAGCATCTCCTCCCACAGGTCCAGGTGTGGAAAGAGGAGTTCCTAATCTGTAGAGCTGGTAAAGAGACATAGGAGATCTTCAAGGACCTCCTGTCAACAAAATGACATCTCTCACATGGCTTGGCCACCACGTGAGGACAGCAAAGGTCCCTTACAGACTGGAGCTAATGTTCTCTGGCTCTCTATCTGCTACAGAAACATCACACTGCCTTTCTCTGCCCATCTTTGCAGCATGTGGACCAGATGGCCAAGCTGCATGGGGCATCCTGGGCACATTGCCTGCTTGCTGTCTATGCCCTCCAAACTCAGACACAGGCCAAGGCTCTAAGCATGCTCACTCAGGTGGTACAGGATATGGTCCAGGAGCTCCTGAGGCAGAGGTCTTGAGGTGGTTGTGGCACCCATTAGATTTGCTTCTGGCAGTTGGTGAGTTCATGAAGTGTTATCTTCTCCTGCCAGCTCAAGGAGCCCTGGAGTTGCTTCAAGGGCAGACTAGGTGAGACCAAAGCTTTCAATTTGGACACAATGGGCCACGGCAGTGGGACTGCTTACACCTCCCAGCTAAAAGTGAATCCCTCAGATCCCTGCCCCTGTGATGAGGTGCTGTCCACACAAGCTGTGCTGGTCCAGGGAGGAGTATCAGCCTCTCTAGCCCCAAGTGGCTGCACTTCTGGCTCTGGGTAAGAGAAAATATCCACTTTGTTCTTTGAAATGAAAACACTTCTGACAGCACCAGTTCATGGAGGTGTTTAAAGACCACGTAGATCCGCTCGAGGATATGGCTTAGCGGTGAACTTTTTGTCCTATTGCTTGTTCTTTGGGAGAATCATAGAATTGGTTTGGTTGAAAGACCTCTAAGATCATCAAGTCCAACCATCAAGCCAACATCATCCCAAAGTATCACGTTCACATGGGTTTCTTGAACACCTCCAGGGATGATGACTCCACCATCTCCCTGTGCAGCCTGATCCAATGCTTGATCACTCCTGGGGGAAATAAATACTTCCTAACACCCAACCTAAACCTCCCTTGGCACAATTTCACGACATTTGTTCTCGTTCTATCTCCTGATACTAGGGAAAAGAAACTGACACCCACCTCACTCCAACATCCTTTCAGGGAGTTGTAGAGAGCCACAAGGTCTCTCTCTCAGCCTCCTTTTCTCCAGGCTGAACACCCCTCCTCACTAGCCCTGTTCTCCAGACCCTTCAGCAGCTTCATTGCCCTTCTCCGAACCTACTTCAGCACCTCTATGTCCTTCTCGGAGAGAAGGACCCGAAACTGAACCCAGGATTGGAGTTGTGGCCTCATCACTGCCACAGCGGACACCCGCTAGAGCTGGGGTGCGCACCCCAGCGCCGATCGTGCGGAGCGGGGCGGAGCGGGGGAGGAGGTTGGCTGGTGGGGGGGGCACATGCGCTGTACGCGCACTGCGGAGCGGCGCGGAGCGGAGCGGCGCGGGGAGCGCGGCGGCAGCCGCAGCCCTGCACAGCCCCCGCGGGGCTGCTGCGGAGGGAAGACATCGCACATCCCCCCTAAAAAAAAACCGACAAAACCCGGCGGAGGTGAGCGAGGGAGGGGTGCGGGAAGGATGCGGCATGGCGAAGGCGGGGAATGACCCCCA
>WBNM01037683.1:0-10309 GCA_013399055.1 Ramphastos sulfuratus | reverse complement strand
CCTGTGATTCTATGACCCTGTGAAAATAGCTTGGTAAAGTTGTCCACGGGATAGTTTTGCTTAAACTGTTCTCCAATTCTCGCTATGAATTACAGCCTTTTCTGCCAGCACAGTGAATCTGAGAGCTGCACAACAGCAGGCTGCTCTCCAAAACATTCCAAGATTACTGGCAACATTCAGCCTATCCTGACACCTTTCTTGACCTGTTTCCTTACAACACTGAAAAAATGCCAGAGGAGTAATTACAGTCCTGGACACAGCAGCAGAAACCTGCTCTTTGACTTGAACACAGGAATGTCTGCTTGTCTGTGTCTAACCCTGGAAATACAGCAGTGAAATGGGAGTGATGGTCTCTTTGGAGAGAGGAGGCCTGAGAGAGTCATTCCCTTGCAGTGCAGTACAAATCACAGCACATTAGGGGTTGGAAGGGACCCCTGGAGATCATTCAGTCCAATTCCTTTGCCAGAGCAGGATCACCTGGGGCAGGTCACGCAGGAACACATCAAGGCAGGTTTTGAAAGTCTCCAGAGAAGGAGACTCCACAACCTCTCTGGACAGCCTGCTCCAGAGCTCCAGCACCCTCACAGTAAGGAAGTTTCCCCTCACGTTGAGGTGGAACTTTCTGTGTGGCTGACACTCCAGAAGCCTGTGCTGCCATTCAGCAAGACTTGGACAGGCTGGAGGGTTGGGCAGGGTGGAATTTAGTGAAATTCATCAGNTCACTGAGCACCACTGAAAAGAGCCTGGAACTGTTGTCTTGACACCCACCCCTCAATATTTATAGACATTGACAAGATCTCCTCTCAGCCTTCTCTTCTTGAGGCTAAACAGCCCCAGGTCTTTTAGTCTCTCTTCATAGCAGAGATGTTCAAGTCTCTTCATCAACCTTGTGCAAAGGTACAAGCTGCACTGCTGCATGACTGCAGGTTAGAGTTTGGGCTGGTTTGTGTTTTCAGTTTGTTCCACCCATGAAACACATGCAGGGAGCAGCAACTAACAGGAGGTGGCACTTCATCTGAGGTCAGTCCTTCAGGGTCTGCTCCTCAAGATGTGGGATGGGGATAGGCTTGCTGATAGCTGTAATTTGACTCCATTAGGGAATCAGGAGTAGATCTGATAAAGATCATGAATGGATTTTTTTTTTTTTTTTAATCATGAATAGATCTGATTTTTTGCTTTGAAATCAAGGCAGATTATAAGGAAGACCTTAGAGTTGCATTTCAGTATCTGAAAGGGGACCTAAAGGAAGGCTGAGGAGAGATGATTTAGAAGGGCTTGTAGTGATAGGAAGAGGGCAAATGGTTTGAAACTGGAGCAGGGTGGGTTTAGGTGGGACATTAGGAAGAAGTTTACTATGAGGTTTACTATGAGGTTGGGGAAACATTGGAACAGGTTGCCCAGGGAGGCAGTGGAGGCCCTGTTCCTGGAGACATTCAAGATCAGACTTGATGTGGCCTGCTGTAGTTGGAGATGTCCCTGCAGGGAGAGGGAGGTTGGACAGGATGACCTTTGAGTGTTCCTTGCAACCTGATGCGATCTGTGAATCACTACAATGCTACTTTGCTCAGTCCTTATATAAATATATATATATATATATGTGTATTAATCCAAGAATAGCTTTGATACTAATGTAAACCATTAGTAACTAAGCAGAAATCACAAAAATCACCATTTTATGTATCTGAGACTTCAGGGTAAATTGCAAACCACAAAACTTTGACACTGACTTGAAATCCTTGCAACTAATAAAGGTCAACATGCGCAGAAGGTTGGCTATATGGACTTTGTGTGAGAACTTGTTTCCTCTCTCTGGACACACATTCTGGAAGATTCTGCATTAAAAAGAAATAAAAACAGGGATATTTTTACCTTGATGTGCATCTTGGCTCTTTTCAACAGACTTAGAGTGGTGTGCCTGGTGCTGTCTGGCCCGAGAGGCACGAGCTGCTTGAGCTGCTCCAAATATAGCCGGAGTTTAGCCCGCCTGAAAGAGTCCAAACCAAGAGCCTTGTAGTAAAGTTGCACCCCAGTAGCACATCCTCTATGCAAACACCATCTGTCTGCAGGATCTCTCTGCAAAACTCCACTCAATGGTGGCTTCCTTTCCCCTCCCTTTGGCAAGGTTTCAGACCCAAAGGTCACTTGAAATGCAGTAAGGCTGCTTGGCACATCCAGGCAGTCGGCTCACACCAATACTCCACAGCAGCTTGCTCAGCCTGGTGACTCCCACCTTAACCAACGGAGGGGTACTGAAAATCCAAGCAGGGCTGCACACAGAGTCCATGGCTGGGCAAGGAAGGAAAACTGAGACTTCAACCCACTGATTTCTGCAAGCAAAGAGGGAGCTGTGGGAGGGAGCACGGCTACAGGCCCCAGCTTCCCTCTCCTGCCTGATGGGATAAGACATGCTCCTGCTACACAAGGCAAGGGCAGCCCTGCACAGCTCAGAGCAACTTCCAACCAGAGTTTATCAATATATTCTAGCAAGGAGGTCCTGATGCCTCTTCTCCTCTCATCTACTGACCCTCAGACCCCCAAGCAACAAGGATATACTCCTTCCTACTGTACAGCTAGCACAACCTGTATTAAAAAAGACACAAGAGAAAATCCTTCCAGCCATACTGGGTCCTGCTTTCTCTGTTACTCCTTTGCAGCTATCACTACTACTGCTCTCCACATATCTCCTGTACCAACACCGTTAAATCTGTCAGTAAAAAGAGGATACACAAAGTGGCATTTCTACAGCTATTTGGTTTCCAAATTTTGTCTTTGAGAAAGAAGCTGGCAATACAATAGTCCAGGAAATGGTTGCTTCAGTTACTCAACACGAGGGCTGGTAAAGCAAGAAACAATGTTTGAGTGTGTTTCAGTAGCTAAATCCAAAAATCCCTCCTAGTTTTAATGCAGAGCAACTGAGCAGGAATCCATCTAGTCTAGCAGTAAGACAGAAATGGCTGCAGAAGCCCTCATGTGAGCAGCACCTCTAATACTTTCCTTTCTGTCAAGCTGTTACAGACTGAACAAAGCCACAACCTGGAGCATGCCAAGATCCCCCACACAGCAGCAGTAAGAAGTGAAGCGGATCCCAAGTGTGAGATGAATAATCATCTTCTCCAGACCTGCTCCATACTGCAGGAAGGGGACAAGCTTTGCAGGAAGCATAACGCTTCTGGTCAACTGAACCATCAGTTAAGAAGCAGAATTCAGTTAAGCAGCAGAATTCAGCATAAGATGAAGACAATTTGCTGTGCACCAAATAACAAATCATACATGTGCAATCAGAAGAATTAGTGTCATATGAAAACAACCTGAGAAATGGGGAAGAAAACCCACACCAAGGCAAAATAAAAATACAGTACAATGACTACACACTTAGCTCTGGCTGCCATGAGCAGTATCAGGCAGCAAACCAAAGAACATTCCTATAAAATTATTAATTCTTTCTTCAAGCCACTCAGGGGAAAAGAAATATTTGTGACAGTGTGATTTGCAAGAGAAAAACCGATGGCAGGTTGTTGTTCTTGTCTAGGCTTGTTGTTGTTCTTGTCTAGGTTTGTTTTTAAGTATAAGGTTGTAAACTTTTATCACCTAAACTATTTCATTCAAACAACAGCAACAAAGACTGCAGTGAATATTCACAGAAAGAGCCCCATCAGACCATAGAGTGCCCCTAGAGTGGGACATTGATCTTTGAAGGAATGAAATCCTGGAATTAGGGACCACTGGTATTTAGACAGAAAGTCTTCATCAGGCGGATTTTTATTTTTCTGTCTGTCTCCTCTAACACTACCTGGCTGGTCTGGGGGGTTAAATTTATAAACCCAAACTTGCTCCAGGGCCTAAAATAAAAAAATCTTTTTGTTTTTGAAATGGCCTCTAAACACACACAACCATCTGCGTCACCCAGCACAACTTGGATACAACTCTATTTAGACAGCTGACAAGAAAGGGACTGAAGAGAAAGGAGGATGTGGCAGGGAAGAGGACAAGAATCGCATCCAAGTAGTAAACAGAGAGTTAATACATTGAGATGGAATGATCAATGCACTTGGAGTAATTAAAAGTCTGATAATGAACAAATAGAACTGTTGATCTGAGAGCTACTTAACACCAATCCTGGAAAGTGTTCATGAAACCCAGCTACACACTGGATGGATGACTCTGCTGCTTGGCTACTTGAAGGAAGGCTTTTGACCACAGGGAGAGACTAAAGGTTTAGTGCACTGCCTTACCATCAGCTGGGGAGTTCACAGAAACATAACCCAGATCCAGAGGGTCAGTTTAAAGCACTAATTCTTTTATGTCAGCTGCCAATCAGGTAAAGCAAGACTTTGCAGAAGAGCTGAGAAGAACACAGGGCTGAAGAACTCAGGGCTTTACACAAGAGCTGTGAAGAGCACAGGGCTGAAGATAAAAAGTAACTCAACTGAGCAATCAGAAGAATTTTATAGTAAAAAAAAATGCTTTAAGGCATTCTCAGCACTAACAGTTGTAACAAAAACACTTGCTAAAGAACCTGCTTTAACTTTACCTTTTGGGTTTTCTTCAAGGGATTTTTTTCTTTCATTTAGTTACTCAGCAGTTAGGAATTTCACAGTATCACACAGTATCACAGTATAGCAAGGTTGGAAGAGACCTCAAAGATCATCAAGTCCAACCCACTACCACAGACCTCAAGACTAGACCATGGCACCAAGTGCCACATCCAAACATGCCTTGAACACCTCCAGGGACGGTGATTCCACCACCTCCCTGGGCAGCCCATTCCAGTGGGGAATGACTCTCTCAGTGAAGAACTTTCTCCTCACCTCGAGCCTAAACCTCCCCGGGCACAGCTTGAGACTGTGTCCTCTTGTTCTGGTGCTGGTTGCCTGAGAGAAGAAAGCAACCTCCTAAAGCATAAGCTTTATGTAGATTCTAACAGAAATGCTGATGTGTTTATGTGGCTTATTCATATAACACAACTGCATAATCCATGGCATAGACTGTGAAGGTAAGAAACCCAGCCCAGCACAATTCCTGTGCTACTGGAGTAAATATCCCCACGTCTTTCACTTTACACATCCAAGCAAAAGAAACCCTCTAAGAATGCAAGGAAACATCTCAGGCATGTTATGGTAACAGATCACACCAGCAGGAACAAGGGACTCCAACTTCACAGCAGAGAAGCTGTCACGTACAGACTCTGCCAGCACTAATTTCTCTCATTTTCTGCAGGGACCTGACAGCTTTCGCTTCTCCTCGGCTGACTGTGACACTGGAGGAGGGAAAGGGGCTCACAGAGGTGATCACAGCCAGAGTTGATTTCTGTTTTGCAGTTCACACCTTAAATTCCACCTAGAAAATAAGGGGGGGGAAAGCAGCAAAGCAGAAAAAAGCAGCAAAGCAGCCTGGTCTGAGAATAAGGAGTTAGGATCTCCGTGCATGAACTGTGGTTGAAGCTGGGTAGCTCTGCTCTGCTCCAGCTTCCAAACCCAGCTGTGACACCTTCGCCCACACAGAGCTTGGTGTCAGGCCAGGACACTGCTGCCTACAGATAGGGGCACTTCTCTCACCTCATGTGGATGCAAAGAAACATCCCCCTCGTCTCTGGTGCTGAATTTATCAGGGAAGGTAAGGATCTATAAAAAAAGCCATGCAAAATCTGAGTCCTCGAGCCTCCAGCCCTCCATATGGGGTACAGCCCTATGCATGGAGAGAGGAGCATGGGTGACTCATCTCAGATTACCACATTTTCCTCTGTGCCAGATGATAATGGGGCTCCAGATCTTACAAAACTTCAGTGTTTCTCCACAAGCAAGCTCACGATATGGTTCTACAAATCTGCGTTATGGCTCTTCTAAAAGGTCACAGACTTGGTCAGTGTCCCTCACAGTGGCCGTATCTAGGATCAGTCAGGTGGTTCATGATGCCCACACAAAGAGGGGAAAGCACCTAGCTGACAACTAATACAATGACAGCTAGCTGGAATTGCCTTGGACTGGTTTGGAATCCATGGAAGCCGTGATGGGCAATAGAGGCAGATCTTTCAGAGCCCACAACAAAAAGAATCCTGGAGGGACAAAGCAGCAAAATGGTGTTCTTAAGAACTTCCTTGTAGTGCCAGGACATCCACCAGAAGCTCACTTGAAGACCACTCGCTGAGTGCATTGCTCGGAAGCTCTGGCGCTCAGCTCTGAAAAGGCAGGAGCAATGCTGGCCAGAGGAGCTACAGTTCACCTAAGGGAGCCCTCACACCACACTGCATCACTGAACCATCTGTGGGCATGAAAACCAGTGCCTGCCTCACGAGAAGGTCCTAGCTCTGCTTCTGCAAGATGCTTTAATGCTATAAATGCTTGTGTGGCTGAACATGTGCCTCTATTGCAGAGGTCCCAAATTTAGTCTACTGAACCAGCTCTGTGGACAGGAGGCTGACATACTCTCAACTCAACTGCTAAATATACTTGCTTGTTGGTGTTCTGGAAAGAAAAGGACACTACAGATCAAACACCACTGCAAATGGAATCACTGAAAGCCACGGGAGTGAGAGTAACAGAGAAATGGATGCAAAACTTAAAGATTTATCACTTTCTGTATGTTAACCCTTTCAGTCCAAACCCCAGCTGGCCTCAGACCCTATCACAAGGCAAATTCAGTAGAATTGTACACAAACAGATCAGCTACCTCAAGGGATATAAGCCTCCAGAAGACATTACAAAATGGACAGAGCTAGTGAAACATTTCAAATTCCTTCTCTCACATTTCACCTTTTCTTTTTTTTCCCACATTCAAACCTAGCCTGGTTCTGTGCAATGAATTTAATACACAAAGGTTTAAATATAGAGCAGTTGCTGAATTTTTCATTGTTGCATAATGACCATGTAATCTGGCTTCATAATGTACATAGAATGAAGTCAGAGAACATTTCCTGCAGCAGAAATTCACTTCTGGAGTCACAAGTTCTCCAGGTAGATGGTGAACTAAAGTGCAGCCTGGGCTGAGCCCACCACTCTGGGTCAGAGAACTTGTCTTTTCTCCCTGAAGAAAGGTGATTGATCTCCCCAGCAGCCATGAAATTCAGCACACAACACTGCAGTGAGCTCACTGCAGTTGTAAAACACTGATGGTTTCACAGGAAGACTCGTCACAGTTTATGAGATGCAAATACTTGCACACAGGGAGCACTCCAGTTTTAAACGGAATCAGCAGCTTAGGATCCCTTGTGACATGTGCTGCTCAGGATAAATCATAGGATGGCCTGGTTGAAAGGGACCTTCAAAGATCATCTAGTCCAGCCCTCCTGCAGTCAGCAGGAACATCCTCCACTATATTAGGTTGCTCAGAGCCTTGTTGAGGGTCCTCAAGTACTACCCTGGGCAACCTACTGTAGCAGTACCACCAGCCTCACGGTGCAGAACTTGTTCCTCATATTCAATCTAAATCTGCTCTACTCTAATTTCAAACCATTGCCCCTCGTCCTGTCACTGCAGGTTTTTGGGAACAGTCCCTCTGCAGCCTTCTCGTAGCTCACTTCAGGCACTGGAAGACTGCTCTAAGGTCTCCCTGGAGCCTTCTCCAGGCTGAACAACCCCAGGTCCCTCAGCCTGTCCTCACAGGAGAGGAAGACAGACAGCAGTAAAATCTTCCTTCTTGTAGTTTCAGGATTCACCTGCCACTGAGGTGAAAGCAGAGAGAGGATCTCTGCCTGCCTTCTGACTCCAGCATCAACCTGTTCTTGTCAGAGCTTGACACAGCAAGTCAAGATCTCTTAAGGGCTCCATCTACTTTTGCTATGTGAGCATTGATACACTTTTGCTGCAAATGGTTTTAATGCCACTGAAAACTCAATGCCTTTCAGATTGCTTTGTGTATTTCTGGCTATCGTTGCCATACAGGTAACGTAGGTGAAGATGTAATTGTCTTAAACCAGGACACCCACTCTGCTCACTGTAAGTTGGTCCTCAAACATAGCTGCCTCATTCCTCCTTAAGCTAACACCTCTTTGTGTCAGCAGTGATCTGTCTACAGCTGCACAATACTTTTGTAAGCTCCCAAAGAAGATTCTGTACTCATTAAACACGCTTGCTTAAAAGGACATTTTAAAAGACTCTGCATTACTCCATCTTCAAAAATCAGAGAAATTCAGCCATGTACAAACGGTTCTAGAGAAACCTGTTTATTAATGGCTCAGACAGAATTGAGAGATCTTCAGCAGAATATTAAATGCAAAAGAAGAAGCAACCCTCTGCTGAAGTATTAAATCCTGTCCCTTCCCTATTTCTTTCAGTGAGAAACACTTTCAATATTTTCTGCTCTACGAAGGACACCTCAAATAGATTTTCTTTCCCAAAGAGTAGCTCTAGCTCATCCTTGAATGGCAAAACCTATTTCAGCTACACCACAGATCCACTTCAGTGAAAAGGCAAGAAAACCTTTTAGTATGAAAGCACTGTACCATAGCAAGGCACCCAGTGTGCTGATTGCTATGTGTGAAATGCTTGCTCACAGCTGAGTGCCTCAGAGCCAAAGCCATAACATTCAGGAGCACCCTTAGAAGGAACCTCTTGGCTTTTTATTGTCAAAGAATCATAGAATGGCTCAGGTTGGAAGGGACCTCAGAGGTCATCTACTCCAACCTCCCCACCATGGGCACAGATGCCTCTCAACTAGACTTGGCCTTGAACTGGCCTTGAACACCCCCCCATGGAGGAGGCAACCACAACATCCCTGGGCAACCTGTTCCTTCAAAGTCAATGTCAAACACAAATTCTTAGACCTAGAGAACAAGTCTCATGAGGAGCAGCTGAGGGAACTGGGGTTGTTTTGTGTGGAGGAGAGGAGGCTGAGGGGAAACCTCAGTGCTCTCTACAGCTCCCTTAAAGGAGGTTGCAGTGAGGGGGGGGTTGGTCTCTTCTCTCTAGTATCAGGTGAAAGGATGACAGGAAACAGCCTGAAATTGTGCCAGGGGAGGTTTGGGTTGGAGATTAGGAGAAATTTATTAACTGCAAGAGTGGTCAGGCATTGGAACAGGCTGCCCAGGGAGGTGGTGGAGTCACCATCCCTGGAGGTGTTCAAGAAACCTATAGCCATGGTGGTGTTAGGTCGATGGTTGAACTCGATGATCTTGAAGGTCTTTTCCAACCAAAACAATTCCATGATTCTATGGAGAAGGAATTTGCTTCAGATGTCTTCTGGTTTTACCTACTGACTGTCTTTGAATATTCACCTCTCAAATGTTTTTAAGCAATAGCAAGAGAGGTACCAGTAGCTCAGGAGCACACAGTACCCACCTAGCACAGGGAGGTGAACAGTCCTTCATGGGGAAGTACGTGAGTGATGGAACCACTCTTGGACACATTAGAAAACATGAGTTCACAACAAAATAATCAGCAGTGCTCTTAATAAACTTATTTGACACTTCATTCACCCAGCCTTCCACCCATTTGTTTCACACATTAAAATGCAGACACTGCAACTTAGTAGTTCTCCTAAATTAGACCTAACTCATCTGTCTCACTGGTACTCAAGTTTCTTAGATTAGACTTAAGGCTTTACATTTGCCTTTTGGCTCAGAATGGTGTCAGACCCAATTAGATAAGGAAAGTGCCACTGCAGGATCACACTGTCCTAACACCAAGCAGTCTTAATTCCCACTTCAGTTAGATAGGTGTAGACACATGTTTGTACACTGCCCACTGAAAGCCAAGAGTGGGTTAGGAGCCCTCCCTGCTGAGACGGGTGCCAGTAAAGCTCTGGCCCTTGCTGGTGGTGGAATACTGCTAAACAAATTGCCACAGCAAATCCAAAGCCACACCACCAGTCTGCAGTTCTGCAATCAGTGTTTTCCTTCACCACCTTTCCTGGTACTCCTGGAAGTAGTTGGCTGAGGACTGCAGAGTGCAGGGCAAAGAGAAGTGCATTTAACTAAACAAGGAAAGACTGCCTCATGACAATAGGTTTGTGCTGGGTTTATCTGTAGAAGGGACCAGGGCTGGAGCACCTCTGCTATGAGGACAGGCTGATGGAGCTGGGGTTGTTTGGCCTAGAGAAGACTCTGGGGTGACCTTAGAGCTGTCTTCTGAGGGAAGCCTACAAGAAGGCTGTGGGGGGACTTTTCATAAGGGTGTCTAGAGCTAGGACAAGGGGAGATAGTTTGAAGCTGAGGGACAGTAGGGTTAGACTCGATCTTAGGAAGAAGTTCTTCAGCCTGACTGGTGAGGCTCTGGAACAGGCTGCCCAGGGAGACTGTGGCTGCCTCCTCCCTGGAGGTGTTCAGGGCCAAGCTGGATTGGGCTGTGAGCAAACAAGTCTGGTTGAGAGATGTCCC
>WBNM01037666.1:0-18463 GCA_013399055.1 Ramphastos sulfuratus | reverse complement strand
CTAACATCCTGTGAGCTGTGATCAGGGAAATTAAGCACAGGGATGTCCTGAAACCCAAAACTTGGACAATTCAAGGTTTGATCTTGTAAGTCACAGAGAATAAGGTTAGCATAAAAGTGTAAATGGTGGTAGCTGTGCAGTGAATCACTGGGAAATGAACATGAGAGAAAAGCACTTTCAAGCAGAGGACTGAGCTGAGCAGGAAAGGCAAGCAAAGGGCTGCAGGCTCACAAGCAAGCAAGGAATCTTTAGAGGAGATTTGTGGTTACTGAATAAAAGTTAAGATCCCATGACTGGAGAAGGAAAAAGAGCTCTGTAGAGGTGCATTTACATCAGATTAAGAGGTGCTGTCACTTTCCCTCCTGCTGTCACTTTCCCTCCTGCTGTCACTTTCCTTGCTGCTGTCACTTTCCTTACTGCTTATTGCTAGCCCAAAAGGCAGAAATTTTGGGGTGTTTCCAGCTGAAAGCTTCATTCCTACCAAAAGATTTTGAATGAGTAGTTTCTTTAAGAAAAAAGAAAAAGAAGTTTAACAATTAAAAAGCAGTGTCTGGGCCTGAAGAGAGCCTGAGACTGACATCTGCTAGCACCAACAGGTGCCACCATGCCCTGGCACACATAGTCCCATGGCTCATCTCACTGCCACACTCCATTTGCAGCACTGCCCAAAAAATCCTGCCCCTTCCTCTCTTTTGCTTCTTACCCCTACCAGAAGCAGCAAAAGGCAGTCTGCAGTCATAAAAGACAGACTTCAGCCCTTCTGCTCATCTTCCCTTCTGCAGAAAGGGAGCAGCTCTTTCACAGCCATGAGTCAAAGCTCCAGAGATTCCATCCTGGCAGCCAGAGAGATACCTGCCAGGGCTCAGTGCCTCAGCAGAGCACTAAAATCTGATATTGCCTTGTTTACAGCAGGGTGAGGAACTCCTGAGGTCTCCTTGTCCTGCCAGAGCAGCAGCCAACTTCTGCCCTGGCTGCAGCCTGCTCCCTCCCACCCTGCCTCCAGGTCCATGGAACTTCAAGGCACTGCTAGGCAGGGGAAGAGGTTTCAGAGTCACAGAGTCACAGCCACAGCCAGGCTGGCACAGCCCTCAGGAGCACCAAGCCCAACCCAGAACCCTGCTCTGCAACATTCACCTTAAACCACAGCCCCAAGCACCACATCCAAACCAGCCTGAAACACAGCCAGGCTGGGGGACTGCACCACCTCCCTGGGCAGCTCATGCCAGGCCCTGACCACTCTCTCCACGAAAAACTTTTCCCTCATGCCCAATCTAAACCTGCCCAGCCTCAGCTTGAGGCCATTCCCCCTTGTTCTGTCTGCAGTTCCCTGTGAGCAGAGCCCAGCAGCAGCCTCTCCACAGTGTCCCTGCAGGTAGCTGCAGACAGCAATGAGCTCTGCCCTCAGCCTCCTCTGTTTCACACTAACCATCTCCAGCTCCCTCAGTCTCTCCTCAGCAGATTTATTCTCCAGGCCCTCTAAAACTCATTAAATATTGTTTCAGCTTTTCTAGAGATTTGCAAAGTGCACCTGAAGGAGCCACCTACAAGAGAGTTGTTTTTCCTGGGTGGAAATGCCTCCCTGCTGTTGGGCTGTATGGAGCCCAGGTTGGCACAGAGGCAGGTGCAGATTATGCCATGCACACTGTAGGGAAAGTGGGGTTCATTTTGCTGCTGGAAAGGTGTCATGGACCTGCTGCTTTTGGCCATCAGCTCATACAAATGTGGTGCTCTTCTTACAGGACAGTGCCTGTCTGTCTCCTTTGCATCAAAGGCAGAGCAGGGGAGGAAAACAAACTGTGAGTCTCAGGTCAAAGGCTTGCCTATGCCAGCAGCCATCCATGGAATGTCTGTTTCATGCCTGGTAGCTGGGAGCTGCCACTTGTTTATAGGAGCCATTGCCACTGGCTCCAGAGGGACAGTGTCCATCTCCACACAGGGCTCCTGCAGATTATTTTTACAGCTACTAAATGGTATTCCAGAGCCTGAGCTACGTTAAATCAGATGAGCCCCTTAGAAGCAGTGAAGGCAGAGTGACTTGTGCCAGAGGAGAGCTGAGATTCTCTCAACCTTCCTAATTAAGAAGAATGACCCAGGGTAACCCCCAGCTGGGCATCACTGCAGATCCCAGGGACCCCTCTGCCTGCAGACTGAGGCCAGCCTGGGTGCTTAAGAAGGCTCCTGTCTGTCGCAGGGTTTAGTGTCAGGAAAGCAGGCACCTGGGGCTGCTGCATGCTCAAGTCTCACTGCAGCAGGGAAAGAGGCAGCCAAGGTGTATGCTGCAGACAGGCACAGCAGCTGCTGCCAGCACAGCAGCTCAGCACACTTACTCAGGTCACTCTGTGCTCTCCTCTCCTTTCCTCAGCAGCTGGGCAGATGGGATCTTGTGGATTCTTTCCACCAGAAGGCAGAAAGAGGATTCCTCTTGCTGCAGCCCTGCTCGTGGGTGACATCCAGCAGCATTTGAGTGACTGCCAGAAGAACTCCATTCCCCATGTGCTGTCCAAGGAAATGCTCTGAGGTGCTGAGGCACTGCCCCCACAAAGGCTCCAGCAGGGCAGGATCTGCAGCGAGCTCTGAGGCTGGGCCAGGGTCCCAACGTGGGAAGGAGGATGCATTCCTAACTCCAGAGCCTGCAGCAGGAGAGAGTGCTGAGGGCTAGCTGTGAGGTTTTGAAGGTCTTTCCTTTTGCCCATGGTTTAGTTGTTGCTTTGGTGAGAGGGCTGCAGGGTCTGTACTTGGAAGGCTGAGTCTCTTCCAAGGCCAATGGGAGCAGCAACAGAGACACCTCACAGCTGGTGGCATGGATGTTACCTCTCTTCCAGGACCTGCAGCATTTGTTTGTTTGTTTGTTAAGTGAGGGACAAGTCTCACGAAGAGATCAGGCAGCAATCCAGGTGCCAAAGGCTACTCTCCTGATGACAGAAGGTGAAGATGGCTATGGAGGTAGCTAGGGCAAAGGTCTCCTATTTCACACACAGCTTAAAGGCTGTGCAAAAGGCATTTAATTCACCTTAGTGAGCAAAGGACCAATGGACTTTGCATTTTTAATGAGCTCTTCCTCAAGGAAAGGTTTCTTGACTTGATGCCTCTGTGAGGAATCACAGGACCACAGCATCACAGAGTGTGAGGGGCTGGAAAGGACCTCCAGAGCTCATCCAGTCCAACCCCTGCCAGAGCAGCATCACCCAGAGCAGATCACACAGAACACATCCAGGCAGCTCTGCAATAGCTCCACACAGGGAGACTCCACAACCCCCCTGGGCAGCCTCTTCCAGGCTTCTGTCACTCTCACAGGGGAAAAATTCCTCCTCATGTGTCCATGGAAATTCCTCTGCCTCAGCTCCCACCATTGCCCCTTGTGCTGGCACTGGCATCACCTGATGAAAGAGCTTGCACCATAGATTCCTGAGACTAAGGCTGGCATCAGTACACCTCTGCTGGCATTTCTACCAACAAGGACAGCACGGCACAGACAGAGCCTGGGACAAGCTCTCGGAGTCTGTGGACCCAGATTTGCTAATGCAGGAAGAAGGAAGAAGAAAAAGAAGGAGTGTCACAGCAAAGGAGAGAGGAGCAGGGAGAAGAGTTCAAGGCAAAGGCACATCCAGCAGCTGAACCAGAGTCTGACTTCTCTGTCGTGACTGCTTTCCTGGATGTCATCATACATATGGTGACATGNGATTCTCTAGTTCTATTATTCTATAATTCTGTGATTCTATGCCTAGGAACCTTACTGTATGCAGGGAAAAAAAGGAGATTTAAATACTAATCCACCCAGCAGCAGAAGAATAATCTGCATTTTGTTCTTTGAATAACATTATGCTAATCCTAGCTAAACAAATAATCAATTTCTTTCCAGAAAATAAACACTTTGCTTGCCTTTTTTTTTTTTTTAATAATAGTGAGCTTTTTCTGAGTTCTATAATTCAAAGTCTTAGAAGGAACAATGCCTTTTTGGCATTTGTGAGTGCAGTGTGTCTGCAGCAGGAGGAATGTGTTGGATCTGGGAGTTAAAATCCAGCAGTGTGGTTAACTTTTAATTAAAAATGCAAATTGGAACACGAGAGAAGCAATTGTGCTTTCCTCACAACTGCACTGGGCAAACATCTCATTTGCTCCAAGATGCTCTGGCTGCCAGCACCACTGTGTTAGCATTTAGGCTTTCTTAATGCCTGCTGTTTGTTGGTTGAAATCAGGAGAATAGGCTCTTGTGTGCAGCGTGCCAAGGAGAAAGGCAGGAGCAGGGAGTATTTGCCCTGGCACTAATGAGCAAGTGTAGTATTTTCAAGGCATTTATTACAGGAATTTGAGTACCCAAGAGTGATGTAAGCAACATCCTTGAGGAATGCCCAAAGTGTTTGTTTTTCTGGCAGGAGGAGGACTGCAGGCTGCTGTCCCCCTGCTATTTGCATTCGGTTACAGTCCCGAAGGGTAGGAACATCAGCAGGCACTGCAGTGAGCTGCTCACAGAGAAGCAGCAGCAGACCTGGACAATGGGTTGGGCTTTTTGCTCTTGTTTGGGGCTTTTTGGGGGGGGGGGGTGTCTTTTTTTTTTTCTTTTTCCCCCTCACAATTACTCATTTTAAGGTAGACACAGGTCTGCACCAAACCCTTCCTTTCCACTCCTCAGCCAGTTCTGAGGATGAATAGCTCCTGTGAAAAGCCTCACTGCTGGCTGCAGGAGAGTCATCAGCTCCAGCACAGAACCAGATGTGTTTTACAGAACCAGATGTGTTTTACAGAACCAGATGTGCTTTCTCAACCTCAGCTGGATGGAGAAACCCCAGGCACAGATCCCAGCCTGAGGTGTGGCCTCACCTGCCTTTGAGAAAAACAAACCCAAAGCAAACTCTAGAATTCTCAGTTAGTGTTTCACTGGTTCCTGAGCTGTGCAGCCAGGGTAGGACTTTGTGTTCTGAGTGTTGGTGCAGCACATCAGTGCCAAAGCTGTGCCAGGGCCTTGCTGCCTCGGGTGGTGCCCTCTGCTCTGCAGCAGCCTGCAGGGATTCCCACATGTGCCAACCACCCCAGGCCATGCCAGCTGCTTTCATGGGGAGATTTCAGAGGTCTCCTTGTTTGTCTTTGACCTCTGAATTTTCCAAAGAGCAACTCCTGCTCATGTGCTTTTGTTGCTTGCTTTGGGTGATCACAGCCAGTGCTTCGGGAGCCTCTGTGGCCAGAGCACTCTGCAGGGGCAGACTGGGCCAGGGAGGAGCACAAACTGCCCTGCCAGAAACCTCAGAAGTGCCAGGAGCAGAACCAGGGCTTCCTGCTTCGCCGAGGGCCTGCCAGCTGATGCCCTGAGCCATGCCTCGAGGTGCCCCTTGAGCTTGCAGAGCTCCCCAGAGCAGCCCTTTCCTCCCCTGCCCCACAGCTCCTCCTGCTCCTCCTGCTCCACCTTAGAGAACTAAATGGGTAGAAAATCAGTGCTGGAGGCAAAGGCAGCAGCTGCTGCCCAGCCCAGCCAGAGCCCTGATCCTCTTCACTGCCAGCCATGCTGGCTCAAGCTGGCATGGAAAGGACACAGAGTAAAGGCAGGGTTGGGTCTGGGGAGGAGGTAAGTCCCTTCTCCCTGGAGCAAAGCTGGTGTATGTCTGCACTGTGCTTCTGACTCCCTGCTTGTGCCCCTCCTTGCAGACCTCTGCTCGTGGTTGTGCTGGAAGCAGCTGGGAACTGCTCTCTGCTGGGAAGTGCTGTGTGCTTACAGCCAGGGAAAGACAACCAACAGCTATGAACAGAGCTCTGGTGATGGGAGCAAAAAGCCTGTGCAGCCTCCATCCTCCCAGCAAGCTGAACCTCCTTGCAGTGCTGTCTCACCAACCACACCACTGCTGCTAGAAGAGTACAAGGTCTGCATGGCACAGCAATGTGCCCTGGTGAGCAAGAGAGCAATAGGGGCCTGGGGGGGGCATTCACAAGAGTGTGTCCAGCAGATCCCTTCCAGCCCCTGGCACCCTGTGAGCCTGTGACCTTAGCCTGCTGTAGCTGTTATGCAGTTCCAGCTCATTGCTCTACAGACAGAGTTGTGCTTCCTTCCTGCTCATGCAGCTGTAGCCTTGCCAGCATCATACTGATAGAAGTGCCACGGGGAACACAACTCAGAGCCTCCATCTAACAGGCCTGCCCCAACAGC
Organism: Ramphastos sulfuratus; assembly: GCA_013399055.1. Classification (NCBI taxonomy): domain Eukaryota; kingdom Metazoa; phylum Chordata; class Aves; order Piciformes; family Ramphastidae; genus Ramphastos; species Ramphastos sulfuratus. The sequence goes on along the minus strand of WBNM01037666.1, from coordinate 12,330 downwards.
TGTCTAGTGAAGGTGTTGGAAAGGTGGTTGAGGCCTCATCCCTGGAGGTGTTTAAGGCCAGGCTGGATGAGGCTGTGGGCCGCCTGAGCTAGTGTGAGGTGTCCCTGGGCATGGCAAGGGGGTTGGGACTGGCTGATCCTGGTGGTCCCTTCCAGCCCTGACTGATTCTGGGATTCTGTGGTTCAGTGGAAGCCATTAGAAAGGGCTACAGTTGGTGACATTGCAGCTTGCTGGGAAGGCAGCTGGAAAGTGAGGATCTGGGGCAGGAATGAGGCAGGGCAGAGAAGGCTTTCTGGCAGAGGGTGGTGGTTTTGTGCAGGCAGCTCCTGCAAATGAAATGCAGGCATTAGATGGAGAAGCCCAAAGCCATTCTAACACTGCCTCTGCAGATTTGCTTCAAAACACAAAGTTTTCCAGAGATATCCCTGAGGTGTCAGCAGCTCTTCAGAGAGGTTTTGGGCTTGGTTTGGTTGGGGTTTTTTGTTTCAAATGAGCATTAAATCTGGAGAGGACTTTATCTGACATCACAGCAGGATCAATTACTGGGACAAGGGAGAAGAATCTCAGCAGCTGCCAACTGGGATGAGGGCATGAGTTTGCTCTGGCCCTGGGGCTGCAGTGACTTTAATTTCAGGAGGATAACAGTGCCCAAACTCTTCCTCATCTCCCAGGGAGCTCAGCACTGTCGAGCCTGTGCCCACCCAGCTCTGCACAAGAGCCACACATTTTGAAGCAGGAGCTGTTTGCAGTGCTTCAGCAAAAGCAATGAGCAGTCTCTTTTCCTCAGCTCTGCTGAAAGAAACCTGCTGTTGGCTTCAGAGTGCTGGAAACAGCAGCAGTAGGAGCAGCTTGGGTACCTGTGCCAGGTGGCCTCGAGGCTTGGGCTGGCATCGTTCTGCGGTGCTCTTCCTCACACTGGGGAGTGAACACTGAAGCAGGGTACCCAGAGAGGCAGCAGTGACCCTTCCCTGGAGACATTCAAGGTCAAACTTGGCAGGGCCCTGAGCAACCTGATGGAGCTAAAGATGTCCCTGCTGACTGCAGGGGGGTTGGACCAGGTGACCTTTAAGGGTCTCCTCCAAGCCAAAGCACTCAATGGCTCTGCAGTGCCTCATGCAGCTGGAGGCAGCTCTCACTGCAGCTGCATTTGCTGCAGCATGCACACACAATAAAAGCTGATTAGATTTGATAATTGCCACGAATGTTTATTCTACTGGGACTTGTTCCAGGCTAGAATATTTAGTTGTAACAAGGGTGGTGATATGATCACAGCCACAGCCAGGCTGGCACAGCCCTCAGGAGCACCAAGCCCAACCCAGAACCCTGCTCTGCAACATTCACCTTAAACCACAGCCCCAAGCACCACATCCAAACCAGCCTGAAACACAGCCAGGCTGGGGGACTCCACCACCTCCCTGGGCAGCTCATGCCAGGCCCTGACCACTCTCTCTGTGAAAAACTCTTAGATTTCTTTGTCCAGAAGGGATGAGCCCTGCGTGCCCAAACTTCCACAGGAATACTGCACTCTGTCAGCAGACCACAAACACCAGACCTCAACCCTGGAGCACTTTGCTCTTCACAGCAGTGGATCACTGATCATCACTACCAGCCAGCTGCCAGCTTGTACCATGTCTTTCTTGCTTCTCTTCCAGCAGGCTGAAGGTTTTGACTGGCATCACATTTACCTGAGGTAAACTGCCTTGTTGCAAAGGGTCTCACCCCCAGAGGAGCCCTGGGGCCAACATGTGTGCAAGGTTTGTTTCTCTCCCTTTAGCAAAGTTCTCAATTATTTATCTGCCCAACTAGACATGCAATAAACTCAACACACGAGGCTTAGTCACAGGCTAGGAGAGGGAGAAATGAATCAACCCCAAGTAATGGAGGGCACAGGCAGAGCCCCAAGCTCGCTGGTCCCTCACTGCCTCCCTCGGGACTGACTCAGCAATCTGTGGCCAGCAAAGGGAAGCACCTGAAGGGATTATCACAACAGAAGTTGGCCTTTGCAAATCCTGAACTGGCAGCAAATAAAAGGTGAAGGGCCTGCCTGGTAGACACTTGTGGCTGTGCTCATTCTTCTGTGTTCCACAGAAACCTCGTGGAAGGAAGCACAGCTGGATCAAAACGTGGAATCCAGCAAGCACCTTCCCTCCTGGGCTGACTGAAGGGCTGGGAACCAAATTCTCTCCATGCAGCCACAGCAAAGGCCAAGGCTGGCTTTGAGTCTCAAATGGTTGTAGCTAAACAAGGATTTGACTTTCTTTGAGTCCCTTTTTTGGTGTGGTAGAGTAGGACTAAGTGCAGTACATCAGAACTCATCCATCAGCTCTTCGGGGTGCAGTGATGCACAGGGGGAAGCTCTGATGTCCCCAGCCAGCACATCTGCCCACAGGGAAGACCATGGAGCTCTGCAGCTGACTTCACAGCCTTCCAGGAGAGGAATCTGGGGAACCTGTCCCCAAAACCTCTCCAGGTGAAGGGGGCAGGAGGGCACTGCTAAGTGTTTGCAGGATTCCCAACATTCAGCACTTCCTCTCTCCTTACCTTTCTCCCCTCCAGCCCTCTCACTTCCCAGGAGGATTCAATGCCACACAGGTTGTCTTTGGCTCTGGGTAAGTTGGCATTCAGCACATGGGCCTGGAGACCCTGAGCTGCCTTTCTGAGGGACACCAAATGCCCCCTCAAGAGCCCCCAAACCTTGCACCAGATGGTCAGTGGTGACCAAAGAGGATTCTGTGCTGTTGTCCTACTGCCAGCAGATGACCTTCTGGCCAGAGCTTTCTGCAAGCTGTCCTTGCTTTCTCCTCTCCCACACTCACATTTACACAAGGTCCCCCCAACTCACTGCCACAGCAGAGATATTTCCTGGGGAGCAAGAGAAGAAGATTCTCATGGATTACAAAGCATTGTACTGAGAAGGAAAGGAAGAAAAATCAGACAGGAGCTGGAATTTGTCCCTGAAATTTTCACCTTATTTGCCATTGCATCTTTCAAAGCTTGACAAGGATTTCTAGCAGCTGCTTGCACTGCTTTGGGATATTATGTGTGAGCCAAGTGTGGCACTCTCTTGGAAGCATCTTAACACAGCCCTGCTGAATGCATCAACTGTGCTGACAAATGAAACATATTCCCCAAATATTTCTCACTCAGCATCACCCTGTGAGGATAAAAATAAGTTTCAATACACTGAAATCAATGCTGCAGTGATGTAGCTCAGCTGTACATGAATGACCTTGAGTGCTGTCCAGTTCTGGGCCCCTCCACTCAAGAGAGATGTTGAGGCTGGGGAGGGGCCTGGAGCACAGCCCTGTGAGGAGAGGCTGAGGGAGCTGGGGGTGTGCAGCCTGCACAAGAGGAGGCTCAGGGCAGACCTCATTGCTCTCTGCAGCTACCTGAAGGGAGGTTGTGGCCAGCTGGGGTTGGGCTCTGCTGCCAGGCACCCAGGGACAGAAGAAGACACAGCCTCAAGCTGTGCCAGGGCAGGTTCAGGCTGGATGTTAGGAGGAAGTTGTTGGCAGAGAGAGTGATTGGCATTGGAATGGGCTGCCCAGGGAGGTGGTGGAGTGCCCATCCCTGGGGGTGTTGAAGAACAGCCTGGATGGGGCACTTAGTGCCATGGTCTGGTTGGTTGGACAGGGCTGGGTGAGAGGTTGGGCTGGGGGAGCTTGGAGCTCTCTTCCAGCCTGGCTGGTTCTGTGATTCTGTGATTCTATGACTCTATGAAAAGAGCTTTGGAGACAGCAGTGCTCCATGGCCCTAGTCCCACAACAGTCAAGAGCACTGCAGTCTGTCCATGGTTGCACCACTGAGGGCTGCTGGAGGCAGGATGCCACTGATCCCTGGGCGTGGGCACAGTGCATTCCTTGCAGACCTGGCACTGTCTCCAGTGCCACTTGATTTATAAAACTGTGCTTGTCCAATTTGGCTTCTTTGTCAGCACAGAACTGAATTTTGTGGAGGAGCTTCCATTGTTTGGCTCCTCTGCTGGCACCTTTGGATGGCAATGGAGCTGCTCACTTCCTAACAAGAAAGGCCAGATGCATGCCAACCACTGGGGCCAGTGCCAGTGGGTTCCTAAGAGCCTGCTGCTCAGGGTTGCCTTCTCCCTCAGTGGACAGCAGCTGAGGGAGAGAAGAGCAATGCTGCAATGCTTGTCCACAGCCAGGGTGGAGATATTCCCTCTGCCACTGAAGCCTTAGCAGATGCCTACACCATTTGCCTAGGGTCTGTTTTCTGCACAGTTCTGCAACTCCCCATCTGCTAAAGGCACTTCCCCTCATTAAGACTATTTACATGAAAACTTTTAGAGTGCAGCTGCTTTTGTCATGACACCACCAAAATATTTGGAATGATTTTTTATTTTTTTAATGGGAGAAAATGTATTTTCCACTTGTACTTACCACTGCACTGCTGAGAGCCTCTGCTGGTACAGACCAAGATGAATGTGCCGGGGTGGCACTGGTGCAGCTGACAAAATCTGGCCCAGCATTGTGCCTCTAATGATGTTAATAAGTTTCAGACTCCTTTTCTGAGCCAAATGAGGGCCCTTCCTCTGGTCTGACTGGGGAGGAGGAGGAGAGCCTTGCCTACACATCAGCCTTCCCATTCTGATGCCTCTAAGTAAATCAGTGTTCCCCCACCAAGGTCAGAAAGCTTAAGCTTTGTTTGCAAGGCTACTTTGCCACCTCACAAAGGTTGTGTTTTTACAGCAGGGGCATCCATGCTTGTGGCTCTTTACCCCAACCTGTAGCAGGAGGAACATTCTGTATTAATTGTTTGAGAAGGTTGCACTGATTTGTATTAATTGCTGTGGCTCCCATGGAGCATTGGCTGCTGGACAAGGTTGACTACCCTACATAGCTTCTGTATGGGTAGCTCAGCAAACTGACAAGAGCTTGTTTGGGGGCTACAAAAGAAAACTGTTTTTGGTTGCAGGCAGCTCATGAGATTAACAACAGTGTGAGCCTGCTGCACTGAAGGCCAAGGGCAGCCTGGGCTGCAGCCAAAGCAGTGTGGCCAGCAGATCAGAGAGGGGATTCTGCCACTCTGCTCTGGGGACACCTCACCTGCACTGCTGCAGCCAGCTCTGGAGCCCTCAGCACAGGAAGGACATGGAGCTGGTGGAGCAGGGCCAGAGGAGGGCATGAAAATGCTCAGGGGGCTGGAGCAGCTCTGCTATGAGGACAGGCTGAGGGAGCTGGGGGTGTGCAGTCTGGAGAAGAGAAGGCTCAGGGCAGACCTAACAGCAGCCTGCCAGTGCCTGAAGGGGCTACAAGGAGGCTGCAGAGAGACTGTTTGCATCCGGAACACAGAGCATCTGGAACACAAAGCATCTGGAACACAGAGCACCTGGAACACAAAGCATCTGGAACACAGAGCATCTGGAACACAGAGCATCAGGAACACAGAGCATCCGGAACACAAAGCATCTGGAACACAAAGCATCTGGAACACAAAGCATCCGGAACACAGAGCACCTGGAACACAAAGCATCTGGAAGACAGAGCATCAGGAACACAAAGCATCTGGAACACAAAGCATCTGGAACATGAAGCATCTAGGCACACAGAGCACCTGGAACACAGAGCATCTGGAACACAAAGCATCTGGAACACAGCATCTGGAACATAAAGCATCTAGGCACACGAAACATCTAGGCACACAAAACATCTGGAACACAGCATCTGGAACACAAAGCATCTGGAGCACAGAGCATCTGGAACATAAAGCATCTAGGCACACACAACATCTGGAACACAGAGCATCTGGAACATAAAACACCTAGGCACACAGAACATCTGAAACACAGAGCATCTGGAACATAAAGCATCTAGGCACACAGAACATCTGGAACACAGAGCATCTGGAACATAAAGCATCTAGGCACACAACATCTGGAACACAGAGCATCTCAATTTCATGTCAAAGGCAGGAAAGGTGATGCTGGTTGGGAGACAGCAGCAGTTTGAGCTGGAAGCAAATGACTTCAGTGCCAAGAGAGCACACAGCCAGGAGGTTCAGTTAAAGGTTAAGTGTCTGTCTTCAGCCTGGGCTACAGCAGCCATTTGCCAGCAAATTCAGGACAGGAGCCTAAGGAGGCTTTGACCTGTCTTAAAGAGCAAAGTAATGGGGGCAGAAGGAAGGAAGCAGCCAGTTGTGGCATAGACTGGGGGATAGTTTGTCCTGAGCCCTGAAACTCGGTGTGGGTGAGCTCAGGGATGAAGGGCTGTTCTCAGCAAAGCCCCTGAGGCCATCTTTTGCCTCCCTTTTCACAGTTTGAGTCTGGAAATTAAGATCTTTGCCACTGAAAAAATTCACCAGAACTGAAGCCCCTGAAATGCTCCAACAGGAAATTTCAAATACCTGAAAGGTCATCTAGGCACAGCACACAGTTGGAAGCTGTAGCTAAACACAATCTTTTCTTGACTTTTACTTTCCAGCATTTACACATGAAGAGTAAGAGCAGGAACTGTTTCAGCAGTTCACACCTGATACACTGCAAGAAGGAAGAAAGATGGGTTGGGAATAACTGAAAGCCAGGAGAGCTTTGCTCAGTGTTTCTGCCTCAGACTAGGTGAGCCCTTCCAGGTCAGTTCATCACTGCAAACCTCAGGTTCCTGCTTGAAAACTAAATCAATAACGTGTCTGAAACAGGCATTATCAGACCTGCTGTACAACAGCCACAGCCTGAACCAGCCCAGAGAGTCTGCCCCAGCTGGTACGAAGCTCTCAGGTTGCCCACACAGCCTCTGTGACAGCCCCCAGGAGCCCCTGAGCACTCACAGTGACACGAGAGAAGCAGGAAGGTTGTCTGGGTTTAGCTTTTCCAATGCAGGCTTCAGACACAAAGAGCAGCTTCAGACTGTTGGCAGGAGCAGAGGTGCATGCCCCTGCAAACCCCCATCTGTGGTCTGGCTGGGGCCAAACGGTGACACCTTGGGCAATGAAAGCTGAATTGCTCCTGAGGGAGGGAAGGCAGGGGGGGACTTGGCTTACCCAAAGTGCTGCTCTGGAAGGGCAACAGAGAAGATTTCCTAACCTGATGCCAAAGAAGTCCCATCGGAGGCAAAGTCAAACAATGTTAAATGAATTAGAGTTCTCAGGAGCCTTTACTTACTCCAGCCTTCAGGAAATAGGTGTCTGTGCTCTTTGGAGGATTCATTAACCTACAGAACCTTCTTCTTCCTTCTCCTCAAGCAGGCAGCCCAGTGAGTGAGGGAAACAGCTCTTGAAAACGACATGAAGAGATGGAGCCAGCTAAATGCTGTGGGAAGCACCAAAGCATGGAGAGAATGGAACCAGAGGACTTGAGCAGACTGTTGTGGGTGCATAAAACCTGACCTCTGGCTGGGAGGCAAAGGAGCTCCCTGCCCAGCAGCACACAGCCTGACCTCTGGCTGGGAGGCAAAGGAGCTCCCTGCCCAGCAGCACACAGCCTGACCCCTGGCTGAGAGGCAAAGGAGCTCCCTGTCCAGCAGCACACAGCCTGACCTCTGGCTGGGAGGCAAAGGAGCTCCCTGCCCAGCAGCACACAGCCTGACCCCTGGGTGGGAGGCAAAGGAGCTCCCTGCCCAGCAGCACACTCAGGGAGGCACTGGGCAGTCTGCAGCAGCCAGGCAGGAGAGCAAAGCATGTTCTAGGGAGCAAAGGATATTCCAGGGAGTAAAGAATATTCCAGGGAGTAAAGGATATTTCAGGTAGTGAAGGATACTCCAGGTAGTGAAGGATATTCCAGGTAGTGAAGGATACTCCAGGTAGTGAAGGATATTCCAGGTAGTGAAGGATACTCCAGGGCCTGCAGCTTCAGTTGCAGCTGTGGGAGCCACAGGCTGTTTTCAGCATGCACTGTTAGGGTTTAGCAGTCACTGCTCAACATGAGGATGACTCAGTGGAGAGCTCAGAATTGCCTTTGGCTTCAGGAGTGGGCCTGGGGAGATCCTTTGTGGCTTTCAGGGGGTTTATTGCTGCCCCTTGCTTGGGACACCTACATGGACACCTCTGGGGTTGTAAGAGTTCATCTGCTCAAGCCAGCAACATTTTACCAGACACAACTGCAACAGCTCACACTCCTAATCTGACAGCTAAACAGCAAAGCATTATCCTCTGACACTGCACTTAGCAGCCTAACTAATTACTTACATTANCCTCCCTGGAGATGTTCAGGATGGCAGATGTTCAAGGCTGGATGAGGCCTTGAGTGACCTGTACTAGTGGGAGGTGTCCCTGCCTATGGCAGGGGGTTGGAACTGGCTGAGCTTTGAGCTCCCTTCCAGCCCAAACCATGCCATGCTCCTATGATTGTTTCCAGGGCAGTCAGTGTGATCACTGCTGTATGCCAATGCCAGGCTGTGCCAGGGGGCTTGGGTCTGGAAGGGCAGGAACAGGGAACCAGAGAACAATGTAAAGGCTTTTAACTCCTAATCTTCAATTAAAAATTGGCCCAGGTCAGGGGTGAAAGTTTATTGTTGCATGGGACAGATGTTTGGTTGCCATAGAGAGATGAGCTGAGGCTCTCATCTCAGTGCCTAGCAGGGCAGTCCTCAGGCACCAGCACCCATCTGTACAGCAGGAGGAGGTTGTGGTGCTGCCTCAGAAGGAGCTCAGATGCCAGTGGGCATGGTGAGAGGTGCCCCAGTGGCACGGGGCAGCAGGCATGCTGCTGAGCACTCTGGCTAGGCAGCACTCAGGAGCCAGCAGTCTCACCCCTCCAGTCTGGAGAAGTGAACCTGTGCTGAGTTTACACACGAGCTGCTGAGCACAGGCATGGCTGAGCCCCAAACTCCCCTTGGAGATTTTCTTCATGCCCCTTGAGGGTGTGGTAAGTTCTTGCTTAGCCCAGAGAGCTGATATGTATAGCTCTGCTAAAGGTTTCCTCCTAGGAGCAAGAGGCAAACCTGACCTTTCCACAGTCTGACCTCTCTAGACAGCAGGCAAGAATGGACCAGGGCTGAGCACACATCACTTAAGCTTTGCTTTCCAAGCCTCTGTGCCCACTGGTGCAGCTCCACCCCCCCAGATCCTTGGGCTTTCCTCCTGGGACCATGCTTGGTGATTTATCCCTCCTGTTTTCCAGCTCTGCCTGCTCTGAGCACCATGACATGGTGCATCCCATGCCTGAAGCCATGGCCACATTGGCTGCAGCTGCCCAGCTGGAGTGCCCAGCTGCAGTGCCCAGCAACCCTCAGCCTCAGCCAGCTCCAGGGCTGTGCCAGCCTGGCCAGCACAGGAACCAAGAGCTGTTTTTGCTCCACTCTAACTGCTCCCTGTGCCTGAGCAGCACCCTGGCAGGCAGAGGCAAAAGGGCACACGAGGAAGCCATGCTGAGCCCTGGGAAGATGCTAAAACCAGCTACAGAGTTTCTCTACCTGCTGTTGTGGCCCAGCCTGGCACTGCTGTGTCACAGGAACACAGAGAGCCAGGCTGCAAGCAGCACTGCTGCTGCAGGAGACTCAAAGCTCCATTGCCCAGCATGTTAACATGCTCTGGGGAAGCCACCAGCAGCCATCTCCCTGCATGGCTGTTCCATCAGGTGTTTTACCCTATTTAAGGTGATGGAAATCTTCATAACTTCAGCTTGCTCTGATAATACTGTTTGGGGTTTTGTATTTTTGGTTCATTTTGGGGTTTTTTGGGGTTTTTTTGTTTGTTTGGGGTTATTTTTTGCACAGATTGTGACTGCGCCCCCTTAAATTGTTTGAATAAAATATGAACCTTAATCTTACAGCCATAGGTTTTGTGATGACTTCCTCCTCACTTAGGAAGAAGAAAAATAAATAGATAAAAGAAAAAGGAGCCTGCACTCCTTTGGGACAGCAGAAACCACTGCCAGACTGAAACTGCCAGCTCTAGGAGGAAAACAAATGTGTCCTAGATAAAGGCTTTCCATGTACAAACAGTGATGAATAGCACTGCCAGGACACTCATACAAGTGTTACAGCAGTGCTGTGGCAGAGCTGAGAGATTCTTAGGCAGAGGATGACTTCTTTACAGGAAGGTCACTACCAGCCTCAAGACTGCTACACGCAGAATTCACAGCAGCACAGGATCCNAACCTCCCTGCTGCTGCTGGCCACACTGCTCCTGCTCCAGGCCAGGATGCCATTGGCTCTGCTGCCCACCTGGGCACACTGCTGCCTCATCCTACTGCTGTGGTGTTTCCCCTTTTCTGCCTCTTTCTTCCCAGCCTGAAGTTTGTGTCTTTGCAACAAAACAAACCCCAACCAAACAAAAGCAAGGACACAACCCAGGAAACCCAAATGCCAGTTGGATGAGCAGTGTCACAGCTAATGGTCCCCTGCTGCCCTGGAGGGGACATCCAGGAGAGCACACCCACCAATCCATGCAAGCAGCCCCCTCTGAAGAGCACAGATCTTGTGCAGGTGGATGGGCACAGAGTTTTGCTGTAGCTGGACCTAGTCTGTGATCTGCCTTCAGTGTTGGGCTCCCCAGTTTCAGAGGGACAGGGACCTGCTGGAGAGAGTCCAAGGGAGGGCTGTGAGGATGCTGAGGGGACTGAGCACTGCCTGGGGAGGAGAGGCTGAGGGACCTGGGGCTGCTTAGGCTGGAGAAGAGAAGACTGAGAGGGGATTGAATCAATGTTTATAACTCTCTGAGGGCTGGGGGTCAGGAGGGGGGGGACAGGCTCTGCTCACTGCTGCCTGGGATAGGCCAAGGAGCAATGGATGGAAGCTGCAGCACAGGAGGTTCCAGCTCAACACAAGGGCAACTTCTTGCCTGGAAGGGTCCCAGAGCCCTGGCACAGGCTGCCCAGAGAGGTTGTGGAGTCTCCTTCTGTGGAGCCTTTGCAGGCCTGTCTGGATGTGTTCTGTGTGCCCTGAGCTGCATTGTCTGCTCCTGCTCTGGCAGGGGTTGGACTGGATGAGCTCTTTGGGTCCTTTCTAACCCTAACATCCTGTGAGCTGTGATCTTACAGAAGGTATTTTCAGCAGTTCCCTGAGATTCTGTGGTTGAAAATGTGCATCTCCTACAGCCTCTTGGAGCTGGAGCTCATTGGGTGTGTTCTGCCTGATGGAACAGCTTAGAAGTCTTTCAACTGTTTGAAAGTTTAGCAGTGACAGCAGCCTGGCTGTGATAAAATAATGTCTTTGAACTCCTTGCAATCAGACCAATTGATCTTCCTCAGGTTGAGGGTGGTGAGACACTGGCACAGGTTGCCCAGGGAGGTTGTGGAGCACAGAATCACAGATCAAAGATCACATTGGGTGATTCTGTGCTCCACAACCTCCCTGAAGGTGTTCAAGGCCAGCTTGGGTGAGGCCTTGAGTGGCAGGGGGTTGGAACTAGATGATCCTTGAGGTCCCTTCCAACCTTCCCATTCTATGATTCTATGATTCTATGATTCAATAATAAAAGAAAAAAGAAAAAAGAAAAGAAAAGAAAAGAAAAGAAAAGAAAAGAAAAGAAAAGAAAAGAAAAGAAAAGAAAAGAAAAGAAAAGAAAAGAAAAGAAAAGAAAAGAAAAGAAAAGAAAAGAAAAGAAAAGAAAAGAAAAAGGAAACAATGAAAGAGAAGAGAAGAACAAGAACTGTAGCAGCAAAGATCTTGCTCCCAGCAGGAGACAGGGAGCAGCTGGAGTGTGGCATGTGTGTAGCTGGATCAGCAGCAGAGCACAACGTGCACAGCTGTGCATATCAGAGGGCCAAATGTTGTGCTTAGAGCATGCTAATTAAGCAGGCCATTCCCAGAATAAGGAGAGAGGAATTGCCCAAAGTGGTTGCACAATATTTGATTCTTTCTCCTCTCTGCACTCAGCTAAGCAGCTCCCAAGCCAGCCCACTCCAAATGTTTTCACAGGACCTGGGTTGCTGCTCCAGCTGCTGAAAGATCTGAAGGGCTTTCTGCAGCCCTTGCAGTGTCCTCCAGGCATTCTTTGACTACTTCTGCCATTGCTCTTCCTCGGTTCCAGCAGGTGGACACTGAGTACTAAATTAATGACAGCACAGGCTGGNTGTGGAGTCTCCTTCTGTGGAGCCTTTGCAGGCCTGTCTGGATGTGTTCTGTGTGCCCTGAGCTGGATTGTCTGCTCCTGCTCTGGCAGGGGTTGGACTGGATGAGCTCTTTGGGTCCCTTCCAACCCCTGGCATCCTGAGTTGTGCACTAAAGCAGACTCATCCACGCTGGCAAAAGATCCATTAAGGCTAACAACAAAGAGTTAAGTCCAAGGCACTTTCCCCCAGGACACCTCACAGTCTCAGCTGTCCAAACCTTGCTAAAGCAGCAGTGCAAGCAGCCTGCTCTCTTCAAAGCTTGAGCAGTAGAACCTGGTGAGCCAGGAAAGCATCTTTGATTGGAAGAGGCAGGGACACCTCCCACT